>MNPL01028985.1:3357-15052 GCA_002081605.1 Tropilaelaps mercedesae | reverse complement strand
GTGTGTGTGTGTGTGTGTGTGTCATTATTTGCGTTTGTACGATGAATAAAGGCCGCACGAAATCAATCGTCTCTGCCACCATCACTACGGAAACACTGTCACGTTGCTAGGCTGCTTAATGCAGGCTGTGCTGTTGATCGTAGACAGTTGTTGATTGTGCAAGAAACAACTATAGCATTTCATTGGTATCGAGACGCACTGAAGTCCATTCCGTTTGATAACATTATACTATGAAATAAATGTTAATTCGAACTTTTGTCGCATCGGTTTGAGAATCTGCCCGTTGAAGGTATTCGTGAAAAGGATACTTACATGTGTAAAAGGAACACGCTGTCAGCTATAAACACAAAGCAGTTTGTTCAACAAACGAGATAATCCTGAAGGATACACGGAACGCAGAGTCACGTGCTATCAACAAATCATTCTTTAAGAATTTTGAATTTCATTCGAAAGTGAATAAGGAGGGAACGGCAGCATTGCTTTATTTTTCTTGTCTAATTGAGCGAGTGAATGGCAAGTTCCTAGTTGTTGTTGTTGTTGTTGTTGTTACCATCATCGTCGCTGCTGTAACTATAGCGATGTTTAGCTGCGTAGCTACTGCGAAGTTCAACGTAACTGACATTGTTAGCATAACGCCAACCGGCCGATGGCCGAAAACGACAAGGCTCTAATGATGCTTTTTCTAGGGTAAGTTCTAAATATTATTTATTTATTGTCCCACGACCGTTGTTGTAATCCAGTGCTGATGTCCGTTCCAATCTCATTGTTCAGCCTAAGGAGTAAGGCGGCTCGCTCTGCTGAGACCAATCGTCGCTGGGGTAGTGTTCGATATTCGTCGGCAGTCTGGTTACATGGCGGCTGAATGCTTCGACCAACGTCAGATGTTCGTAAGGAACAGCTTACATATTCGCCGCTTTCTGCAGTTCACTGTGGTTGACAAAAGTTGCGTGTAATAGCCTTCCCACACGGATCGCAGGTTGCCCGTCGTACAGCACTGAACAAGCACTGAAACATAGACACAACATTCTCATTACGTCTGGCCAGTTGAAAATAAAAGCCACCTTTCCGATGTATGGGTAAATTGCACCGGCCACAAATACCATCAGATGATCACCAGCTCCTCTGTGAAGCCGGACTAGGGTGAATTGACTGAAAGTTAGGACACCGCAGTTAAAAGCAAAATGGCACCTTACGCCGAATTCGTTTCTGCGGCAAACTATGATAAAGATCATTGAGAGTAAATACGCGGGCTGGTTCGAGGCTTCTGCCTCGTCAAAAACCCATCATACCTTTAATTATTTCTCACTGTAAACAAAAGCGGAACATAAACTAGGCTATAATGTACCTTTCTGTAGTATTCCATAGACAGAATTTACCCAACTTTGTGCCAAGCTATTTTGGTATGTGTAGCCCAAACAATTTGGATATGGTGTGTTCCAGCAGATGGAACGCTGGAACGGGACGTGTGCCCTGCTGCTGCTGGGGTCGATACTGGCTGATGGCGAAACCATCGAAACAAAACCAACAGCCATTACCTCTCCCTTGATAGTTTAGAGCGTAGATAAATTTTCCTTTGACTAACCAATGGACTCCCTCACGAAACGAATTCACTCCTCAAGAAATGCATCTGCCACAACTGATTTGTGTCAGAAACAACAGAGGTTTCTATGGCTCAAGTAGCATGCCTGATACTGATCTAATGTTTTTCTCGTTCTCTCTCCACTTAGAGAACACAAAGGTTTAAAATGACGTTTGTAATAGAGTGTTTTCTCACAAAAACATTGCAATATGGAACGTGTAAAGTGTAGAACCGTACGAGGCGTGACCTCCATAGTGCTTCCGAAGGGACGGGTCCCCTTTGAGCCTGTTTTTTGTCTACGAGTCATCTGGGTAGGCGCCACCTAATTTCCTCTGGCCTATTCCTGGAATGTTTTCCTTGTATTTGCGCCGATACACGTGCTGGTCTGCTGCAAAAAATTGTTGCGCATCTGCAAGCAGCCATTGTTAGTCATTCCGGGCCTGATGACTAATCTCCGTAGTTTTCCGGCTTTTTTAGTGCGACGATCATTTTCTTTGTAACCGGCCCGTTCTCCGACAGATTCGAGGTAACAGAAAGCACTTTTATTTGTGGTCGCCTTCATTTGGCATTTAATCTATCATACTTAGAGACGTGCACAGTGCGTACCAAAGAAGAGTCATACTCGCGAGAAAGGTTGGCAGCTTTTGTTTTCTGGAATTCTAAAGAACACACCGACACATGTAAACCTATTCTGCAACATCCATCAATTTAACTAATAAAACGGATGCGGAATTTATTTGAAAAGTCTCTTTTGATTAATCAATACTACGAATAGAGTAGTATTTATGGCATTTATATTGTGTAAAGATGTCTACGTTGTAGATTTCATGGCAAGAAAAAATGTATTAATCTAAATTTATAAAACACGCATTATTTTGAATGACGAGAAGTGCACAATTACGAGTAGTAAGTAAAAAGTATGTAGCAAATTATCGAAACGCTGTGGGAACTATTTTCATTATAACAGGCAGTTGTAAATGATGCTCAAAATTCTAAAACGTATCTGAAGTTCCTTCCAATATAAACAATGGAATAAAGTATTTTAGGGAATTATTGTACTTCCGCTATATTTGTAGGCCAACACTCCGTTCATTCAAGCATTCTTCAAAAAACAACAAGATAAAACTAAGTGGCCATGCGTTAAGCATTAACTAATAATGGTATAAAACTATCCAACAATAAACTGCTCGAAAAAATTCAAATCGTATTGATACTTTCATCCCTATATGTAATAGCTATATGTTACAGCGGTGGCAGACCCAGAAATGGCCTTCGCTTAGGTGCACTCTGTACTGCGACGTGTTCGTGGCTTTAGGCAAGCAGAACCCTTTCTTCCGGGTCTCCCCGTAAGGGGGCCGAAGATCAGATGACACCGACTTTTGCCGGGTTGGTTCCCGCTGCAGTAAGAACACATTAGGCAGTGGCGTACAACAAACAATTGGGCTATAACAGGCCCACTGAATCGACCTCTCTAGCCCAGGCCCAGGATGACAGGCCCGTTCCTGGCCGCTCCCCACATCGCCAGCCAAGTGAGTCTTCCTTACGGAGTGTTTTTATGCAGGCCTATGTAATCGTCTAGATTCGATATGTCACTTAGTTGTGTCCCTCCTCTAGAAAGATGCCATTCCGGTTTGCATCGCCTGTTTGTCGGGCGCCAGGGTTCTGTAATTTCTTCTATTCGATTGGCGCGGCCCTACCGGGTTATAATGACTTGTTTAGGAGCAGAACAAATGAACCAGAAGAAGAAAGGAGGGAGAGAAAGAAAGGGTTGTGACAAAACCTTTGTGAATGACGATAAGATTCGTGTTATACAGGTCTCATACCGCTATTGCTTCAAGGACGACCTGGCCTACAAACTTTAAGCATGCGTTATAATAATAAATATTTGCGGATGCACTTTTTGACGAGCGTTTCTTACTGCGTCAAACCGTCTTGTGATGAATCGGCGTCACCATATATCGCTTTGTCGTCTAATCTCATCCAATCACCGTTTGATTGTCATTGCTAGAAAAACTCACGCCATCAAAATAAAACTAGCCAGTTGAATTTGTGTTAAGACAAGCCTACCGCTTTCAGTTCGTCCAGACAGGTCCAACAAGAGACATCGACCTGTCTACTCGCTGGCGGCGGCAACCTGCAATGTCAAGTCGACCTCAGGTAAAGCTGGAAAAACTTGCACAGCTGTGACACAAAGCGAGGTGTTTGTGTGCGAAATTGGTCCACAACAACAACAACAACAACAACAACAACGGATAATAACTAAGGAATGGTCTAAGGAACGGCCATTGACCTCTAGGTGGACCTGAGTACCTGAGATGCAAGCGCGCGCCACCATTCGACATCCCTGTGGACACTTTTTGAAGGTGCTTCTGCCTTAAGGACGCATATTGCGAATGGGCGTCGATTAGCAATTGGCTGAAATAGTAACGTAGTTTCTATAAATTGTTATTATTGTGCCCTTGAGTGAACAAACCTTGCCTAGAACACACACCACGCCTTTATACCATCAGGTTTTCGGCATGGTGCCCATCAACAAAAGGCTAGTCATTATAACCAGGCAGTGTCATGCGCTAGGATAAAGGTGCGTATTATGCGGGAATGAGGTTGGTCATCTGAAGACGCTCTAACTTTGGAGATGACCTATATATAACTTCAGGCGATCGCCAGAGTAGCAATTAAACACTACCTCTATGCAATCTTCTCTGCGTATTTTCATACAAGTTCGCCGGTTTCACCGAATCTACAAAACGGACCATAGCTGTAGCGGGTACCGGCTCCCCGGTGCGCGCCAATACTGGTGAGTTTATTGTCCGGAGAGGCATAAAAGAAAAGGATCTGCAAACTTATCGAGCGCGGTGTTAGGACCATAGGCCTGGATCGAGTTTCTATAAAAGCGTTTACTAACGACCGGCACAGACCACAATCATCATCAAACAACGATAACAATAACAGCGGTTCAAACAACCACAGCGTCAAAAACATCAACTATGGTTCATCTATACCCATAGTGTTATTCGAACGCCGACGCGGATGTTTTGGACTCGATATCTTCGAACGAAAAAAACATGCTCACCAGAGAAAAAATAATTCTATGGAACCCACTTTGGGGGTTTGCACTACCAATTTTGTGAACACACACACAGATAGTTCGTACTTGTCAGCCGAAGCCGCCTTGTTGCTTCAAGGTACGTTCAGATACATCTTTGCGCAAGAACTTGAAGCATTCCGATAAATCGCAGGCATCAAGTCGAGTTGTTTCTACACGTAGTCGTTATTTTCAAATTTCTAGGATTAGCATGAGGGACCTAAGATTGGTCATGTGCATACAAAAATCGGAAACTTCAATATATCTGGATTATATAAATCATATAAATTCGGACCATATAAATGTAAATGTACAACGGCAGTGATCGAACCCGAGTACCTACCTAGAGGTCACCTCCTTCGGTCGCCTGAAGGCGCACACGCTGGTGGGGATGCTGAATAGCAACCTTGATTGGTTGAACTGTCTGATACAACTCCTCAATTGTGTCGCAAAGCCCGCCTCCTTTGAGAAGGCCACTCTTCTACAGCGCAACAGAATGGCCTAACTTCTGACACTTTCACTGAATCGCTATTCAAACTTCGTTTGAAAGTGTTTCGGCGCCCCAGGAAAGGATGACATCCTATGCAGTGCCAAACTTACGATCAATGCTGTGGAATCAGCTCTTTATAAAGCTACTTGCTTTTATCAACTGGCTTTTCCCATCTATACACCTCAACATGTCGTTGTCCTATTTTCCGGAATTGCCTCTGTTTGTTTTTCCACGATCATCTTTCTGCTGAATGGGTTTCAGCGAATACGAAACTAGAACGGAAGGTTGCTGTTGTCATGAATTGGTTTGGTCAGAGCTGCGAAATGTCGTCGAAAGCGGTGGTCTAATGGCGTGACTTCAGAGGTCACAGACCTGAGACAAGTATTTTCCGCTGGGGAGCTTTGAGACATACACAGCCCTGGAAAGAAGGTACATTTTACCAAATTATGGTGACCCGGATAGCTTTTATCAAATTTATGAATATAAAATATGCGCTATAAATAATAATACTCCGATTTTTGGTTCATGTCTAGATCATTATGCAGCCTTGCTTCATTGTAGGTGACAGGGCTATAATGGAACGGTATGTCGCGCGAACTCAAAAGCATCTCTGAGATTTATGACCACTACAGTTAATACTCTTCGGTTAATTTGAGTTTGTGTAGAAGTACACGACACTCCATATAATATCGTAAGTAAGAATTAAACTATATATATATATATATATATGAAAGAAGGCCGATTCTGTATTCACAGCCCCTTAATGGCTGTTTTCGACTCTTCGGACTGTCTTACAAACTCCTCCTGTCCTAATCTCCAGGCAAACCGTACATGATTTTCATATCTGTTCGTGGCTAACCGACCAGATGCTATAGCCCGACGGAGATACGAACCCAGGCCCATGACAACCGACGGTCTCTCTTCTTCCCGAATCTCTCTCTATTTCTATCTCTTTAGACCTATCTATCTCTGTCTGTCTGTCTCTCGCTATCTAACATCTAGCTGACTCGCAAATAGTCTTATCGACTGTAGGTTGAAGTGTTGTTTTGACTTGCCAGTTTCGGCAATAGAGGGAAGAAACCGCCGAACAGACCCGAAAGTGTGTATTGTTTTCTAGCTATGAACGATAAGCTAGAAGTGTCTACCCATTTTACGGAAAGTCACCGTGGATGCGACAATTTTTTCACCTAGCCTGTGATCTATTTCTATTCTGAAACGATGCAAACCTGTGAGCGGAGACAGGCGGCGTTGTTTCGTTTAATTGGTATGTGTCCTTGTCCAATCGACCAGCACAGTTTTTTGAGCCTCTAGTAGTCCTTCAGGAGTGTGGAAATTTTAGTGCCAAAATCAAAATCATAAGATAAATGTCTAGGAATAAGCTTTAAAATAATGAGAAGAATTTTACAAAACATGCTAGAGAAGTTGGCGCTAAGCTTAGTCGAGCGATGGCTACCGACAGGTACGGCTACTCAAAATCGAAGAGCCTAGTAAGACACATATTGCATACGGAAAATGTTCACGAAGGTCGCGTGGCGGCAAAAACACGCGTCTATCACGTAAGCGGCCCAGTTGGAAATTCGGTCACTTTAGAAATATTTTAAACGTGTTTTGGTTCATAGTCCTGCAATTTGATTTACTACAAGCTATAATGGTAACTCTGTACTTCTCACACCTTGTGCCTCCTGTTCAACCGGTAAATCTGTCTCTTTAAAAACGGCTTTGTTTATTCGGAGGCGCATAGGTCTGTTAGGATTTCAACCATCCTTCACGAATTTTTATTCGACCCATGCTATTTCTGGCAGCATTTTCGCGTCGTCAATATTTTTGGATTATCTTGGAAGTGTCTGAAACGTGCCTAAACGGGAGCACCAATTGTGAAAGTGGAATCATGGAGCCAATAGACTGTTACGCCTAGCGGACGCCACCAGTGTCCAAAGATCAAACAATTCTGAAAACATGCTATAGACAGCCTGTCTGCCTTGTTAAACGTGTAAAAAGCGAAAAGTAGAGCATAAGAGACACCGAAACGGAGATCATCACCGCGAACGGCACCTTCCAACTATTTTTCTATTTAAGCAGAATACACGCTGGTTCCAAACGTCACCTGAATTGTTTGTGGCTTTTACGGGATACGTGAATTATTTGATTATCTAATTACAGTAAAACTTCAAAAGGCTCGACCAAGGGACTGTCAGCTCTGGAAAAGACTTGGAGGAAGCCCAACGTATCATGATTGGGAAACATTTATCTAGAATAAACACATGTGTGTATCTGCCATGGTTTCCATTTAACAAAAGACGAAACACTAGACTTAAAACGTAAAATGCATAGAATTGAAATCATGTGGTTCTATTGCTTATGAAAGCAAACGGTTGGATTGCACTTCAGATGTTTATGAGCAATTGGATATCGATAATGTCAGCATTATAAATGCTGTACACAACGTTTCATTGATACTGCGAGATAACCAACTAGGAACATATGCTAGATCGTATAGCTAACTAGACTCTTAGAAGAAGGTATTACATAGAAGACGGGTGACTAGGTTTCTCGATTATAGCTAGCGAAGAATCTTTTTTGGATTCTAGTTGGGACAGTGTCCGAACTCTTTCGTCACGTATGTCAAACGAGAAAGATTTCCACTCCTGTGAAGGCTGTTGTTGCTGCTGCTGTTGCCGTCTTCACACTCGACTAAAAGGGAATGGATGCTATGAAGAAAGACCCTCTCTTGACAGCAATGTCAGTCGTTCAGCCAAAGAACAAGCTCAGTTTATCTGGCGAGAAGAACCGTCTAGACCAAGAAGTGGGCGGCCACGAAACGGTCCCACCTGGCCGGCTGTGGGTTCGCCTAAAGGAAAACACGCGCGCCCTCGATAGGAGATTGCCGAGGGTGGAGGAGCTAGCGACTTTTCTGTGTGCTTCCGAGTGATTCGTGATCATGATCCACTATGACCGTTGCCTTAAACTGCATCGGTGTCTGTTTGCACAGATCCTCTAGTACCCGATCGCAAGATGAAACGATTCAAGACCCTTCAACCTGTGGCCTCGCAGTAAACGATCCTAGTCTTATGATCAGCTTCTAGTATGTTTAAGTCAATAGCCCTAAGTCTACCAGCTATCGACAGCTATGCTTCACCAAAGCGGCAGTTTCATCTCGAAACTGGTGAGCAGAAATACTGTGCGTATGTACATACCAAAAGTCTCTCTAATTCTGTGAATTTCCATTTCAATGTCTCTGTGTGTGCTTATGGGTTTTTTTTTGTAAGCTTTCGTGTGAGTTAAAATGTATCTGTCTATGTGAGCGTCTATTCCAGTAGCAAGGCTTCGTCCCCCCGTTGGCCCAACAGCTCGGCCGGGAAAAAACCGACAACCTGCCCGGCGGACGGCGGTTTGTTCTTTAAACACACCCTGTTATCCACAAGAGGCATAACAAACACATGCGACGACTATCAAGTCAGGCGCACAGAGGAGAGCATTGTTGCTATCGTCGTCCGCGCATACCGTACTAGTCCGATAAAAACAGCAAAACTCGTGGAACGCCAGAGCGTCACACAGCGTCGGGTGGATCATCGCCATTCAGAGTGACGATTTCTTCAGAGCTTTCTGTCGCACTCTCAGGCCATCGCTCGCCACGAACCTACCCTCTCCCTCATCCTCGACTTTGCCCTTCTTACCCTCAGTTTTGTCCGCTTGTCGCGGATGTCATCCGGTGACTGGTGGTTGAGCGTTGTGTCATCACGCGCAATGGCTGACCCATTCGGTGAGTGCCTTGAGTGAAATTACGGTAGAAGGCGCGGCATTCTTAGCAATAACGGAGGACATTATATATATATATATATATATATATGTATATATGTATATACATATATATATATAACTCTGCGCGCCGTATTGCTCCGTCGGGTTAGACTTTCCCCACTCGACCGCCTCGGTCTTTCTACCTGAGACGATGGGTTTGTGAAACCTTCACGGTGGTGTGAAAGAGTTCCAAAAGTGACAAAATAGCTCGACTGTACGTCTATTTTTTGTTTAGACCTTTTCGAGTATTACCCTCGAAACCAGGTTGAATCTTCCATTATCCTACAACCAATACGGGACTGTCATTTGATCGGTTTAAAATAAATTGTGTTGAAGAATACGGTTTCTTCAACCTATCAATTGAAAATCCACGCAATATTTGTTCATCTTTGGAATGTTAATATAATAAGAAGTAACTGTTAAAAGACACTTGAAATGCCATGTCTAACTTAACACATCTTGTACCTATACTTTCCAAATATGTAAAATATGCGGGTTTCATCGCAAGAGCCTTCAATGGTCGTTCTTTACCAAGTGACATATGAAAAGATTTTTTTATGAAAATATTGTTTTATGAAAATATTTTTTTCGTTACGATTGGAATTATTTACATATCAATCGTTAAGTCGATAAACAGCTTAAAGGCCGCTCATCGAGTTTTCCTCAAATAAGGGAGAGTGTCGCCCCCAAGGCGTTGTCAGCATTCTTAGGGAGATAGAACCTGTGCACTATTGCCCAATGAATCCTTTAGAAGCTTTACATACTTAAATTCACTAATTTTGGGTTCACTAATTTCGCAGCTACTATACCTCATGAGCCTTTTTGTCCTGTTGTATCGAAACCCAGCTGGAGTCGGAGGCCAGCAGGGTTTTATATATATCAACGAGTGTCAGACCATCGATCTGACGTCTGTTCTATAGGACCGTTAAGCAGCGCTTCCTGATACGAATCGATGGCGATAGATGGTGCAGCTGGATAACAGCTGGAATGAATGGCAAGAAGCAATAAATGGAAAAGTAATCAAATGTTCCCACCTCCACGCGATGGGTGCTATAAAATGAAATCAGACAATCTTCAATCTACTCAATGGAAATTCCACGTTGCCTTTTTTTGACCGCGTCAATACACACACACGCACGCGCAAATCATGATTATATTAAAATCAACATAATCCCATATACGCATACCAATAGTACACCACATCCGTGGTAGATTGCCATTATTTGAAAGTTCACGACAGTGCCTTGGGGGCCTCGAACTAAAAAACTTCGTGACTATTAAAAATCTAGCAACAAGGTTTATGTTTAGATTGAACGCATTTGAATTATTTGAAAAGTTTTGTCGTAGAACTTTAAGTAACAGTGTACTTGTATTAGCAGTGCGTTCACAGCGTGATTCATACTCATAAATCAGCCTTCCACGATGATGAAGTAATGTTAAAAGGTGATGAAAACAAGATTTTACATAAACTGGTAGCCTCTCCAAATGTAAAAAACTAGTAACAATAGTCGACCATTTGTCCGTATCCCATTAATGCATAAATAGAGATGCGTATCCATAAAATATGTATATATGTTAGGGTATGAGTAGTTGTTGCAAGGGCTTAAAAGTCTTCGCAGTAGATCGACATAATCTCAAACACTCAATAGACTAAGCGTTCCGGTGTTTCGTATATTTCCTGCTGTTGTCTCATCACTATCATCGGTAAAGGTTGTCCTACAAAAAAGGCTTGCTGATGAAGAGACGGGTGCTACGGTAATAACAACAGGCGTTGTGTCCATGGACAACATCGACAGCGATAACGGCATTGCTATATCATTGCAATTTCATATTTGTCGCCCTCCCATAAAATATCCGCTGGTTTCTTCCGGTTCTCGCATGGTTTGCCGTGACGTGACTTTATCACTTCTAGCCAACTTCATCCATTTGACAGTAGTATGCATAAACAAAAAACGTCATGATACTTCTTTACAAGTCATCCATAGAACAGTGGATATTCCATGAAGAAACATGGTGAAAGCTCTATTTCGCTCCCACGAGGGGAAGCTACGAACCAGAGATGCACATCGCGTCGTTTACAAGCGGACTTTGTCTTCTGGGCGCGCTAGGTTCATTCTGCCTGTTCAGCAAAGTATCTGCGGAGCGCATTGATGGTTCTTGAAGATTCGTTGTCGGTAGGTGGCAATTCTAAAGCTCGGGTCAACTGTAAGCAGGATAACGGTTAAATAAAAATGTGAAAGAGATGTGGCATCTGCGTTCTCCGGTTCGGGAGGACGCCGTTTTTAGTGTCCGTGAAGAACGCTTGCGCTAGGCACGGTAGAGATGGCAGACGAGTGTAACTGCACACCCCGTCCAGATAACGACGTCTTGGCTGTACGAGAAAGACGCAAAAAGACACTTGCATAATATACGAGGAGAAAAAAACGATGAAATCTGCTAGACTATTCCATGAGAATCGTTAAGCATGCAAAAGGCGGACAGGCAAGTAAGCACTGAACAGGTCTAACGAAAACCGCGTCGTCTAACGTGGCATATTAATTTACAGTGGGGGAGATGTAATGCCTTCCCTAAAGTTTCATTTTGATTATTTGTACTATATCTACCATCTAAATCCATAAAAGGTTGCATGTTGTGGTAGGTCTCAGTACTACATACAGGAGTATTTCGGCTAATTCATTCAGGGGTTGAATAATGAATCGCTATGTTCTGTTTGTGCCTTGCAACAAAATTACTATAAAGGCTT
>MNPL01028984.1:11686-22645 GCA_002081605.1 Tropilaelaps mercedesae | reverse complement strand
CGGCGTAGTCGGTGTGTGTGTACGTACGCCAACTGCTATAAAATCTCTTTACCGGCGTAGTCGACGCGTATGTGTACACTAATCGCTATAGAAAATTCCTACCAGCGTAGTCGATGTGTGTATGTGTATGTACACCAACTTCTACAGAAAATCTGCCGGTTTAGTCGATGGTCGTATGTACATTGAATGCTACAGAAAATTCCTACCTGCATAGTCAGGGTGTGTGTGTGTGTGTGTGTGTGTACCAACTGCCACTGAAAATTTCTACTAGTGTAGTCGGTGTGTGTATGCATACCAACTGTTACACAAAATCTCTATCGGCGTAGTCGGTACGTGTGTGTATGTACACCAACTGGCACAGAAAATCCCTACCGGCGTAGTCGGTGTTTGTGTGTATGTACACCAACTTCTACAGAAAATCTGCCGGCGTAATCGGTGTGTGTGTGTATGTAGACCAACTGCTATAAGAAATTTCCGCCAGCGGAGACCCAGTAGTTTCCGATATTTTGACGGAAAAAGCAAATTAGTTATTTAATTAGTAAATATTGCCCCACCCGTTCGTGGTAAGGGTCGTATCAGTTATGGACACCGACTCAAATTGGACTTTTGTGCGCTAAACGATCGACTCATTAACCAAGATAAGCTGATATGAACAGAGGGTTACATATGAACAAATAAACGGGCGAAAGTCTATATATTTAGATTAACGAACCTGGCATATGAGGTAGACCTTATTAAACGGGAGACGCAACGACGAAGTGGACTTCATTTGTGATTGCAAATCGAGTTGGGAGATCAAAACTCATATGACAACTAATGTTTTATGTGGGATGACCATCCAGTCACATCTAGCCGATGTGAATGCTCGTGTAGCTACCATTGTTGGGAATTTATCTCGTACAATTCGTCTCGTCCAAAAACACGGTTAAGGCCCCCCCTGGTTGAAAAACCTTCATATGCGACGCACTGCCGACCTCAGCGAAGATTCGCTGCTTAGCGCATACACTGCAATTGTTCAATAATTTGCCTTTGCATGGTAGGAACATTGATGGCGGCATTATTATAGCCGTGCGCACCGATTCTACCACCGTATTTTAATAACATAGAATACACCCATGGT
Source organism: Tropilaelaps mercedesae (assembly GCA_002081605.1). Lineage (NCBI taxonomy): Eukaryota > Metazoa > Arthropoda > Arachnida > Mesostigmata > Laelapidae > Tropilaelaps > Tropilaelaps mercedesae. The sequence goes on along the minus strand of MNPL01028984.1, from coordinate 21,525 downwards.
TATGAACGAATGACGGAGTCATGAGAAATCCATACCCAGTTTTCGAGTAGGGTTCACCTGCCACCGGTGTATTTTGTTTGCCATTCCTCAGGAAGTCCTTTAAATTGGAGCAGCACGTTATCCTGCATGTCATTACCATTACACAACGACTGCGTTTTGATTGTATCACAGATGCTAGACGCCAGAAAGCAGAAAACATCGGAAGCGAAGGCCTCCGCTTGCCACCTTACCAATGCAACTGTCGTGAAATAGTTGCCGTTACCATGGCGAGCACTGTTCGAAAGACTTACAAGCCCAAAATAACACACACACACACACACATGAACGCTAACATAGTTAAATTTATGTGTGTGTCATACAGCATTCCTACGCGGCCGACCTTTTTCGAGGTATACATATATACCTCTCTTATTCGGGCGGGCTCGTTGCAAACTGGTTATGGGCCCAATCACAAATTACTAGACGGCTGGAGCATGCAACTATTGGAAACAGCAAAATTACTTGATTTATTTGACACAAGCGGAGCGGTAGCATCAAGTTAAAAGTATCGCAACCTTTTATCCTATGAGCTATGAAACAAAATTAGCTTGCATTACATGTTAACACCGATGTTATAAAGCCCGCCAATATTCTCTAATCTGTACCTATTAACAATCATTCAACACAGCCTGCCTCTGATGACGGTTTAAACAAAGCAGGGATGATCGTTATCGCTTATGGTTATTCAGGTATCCTGCATCGGTCGGTCAGGTGTCTCTATGTGCGCGTATGTGGCACCTCTGGTTTGGCTATGCCGTCGGAGTCACCATATGCACCTCTCGTACACCAGCGATTCTCTTGCCGTTACCGCCTGGCCACGTGTTCATTTCAGCACTCTTCTTTTTAGCGCCCGCGGCGAACTTCACGAACAACGCCGATGGCCCCTGTCCGGCGAGACGGCGGTTGCTTCGTGTAGATATGGAGTCACACAAACGAGAGCGAAGGCAGCGCGAAAGACGTGCACGGCATAAAACACGCTTGGAAGAGCGCATTTCATACGGGCATACACACATACACACACTCACACGACATATAACACACACACACACACATTCACTCACTCACATACACGCACACACCCACACTCATACACGCCCACACACACACACATACATACATACACACACATACATACATACACACACACACTTAGAGAGAGAAGCTCGGCCGTCTTCTTTACAACCTGGCCTCATCTGGCTGGGGGAAGAGTGCAGGTTTTGGTGGATATCGCAGCCGACGCGACTAGCGCGCTGGTAGGGATCGCGAGCTGACTTCAATGCGCTTGAAGGCAACGTCTGGACGCACTGCTAGAGAGAATCTTCATGGAACAGCGACATCGGTGGCAACGACAATTGGAGCAAACTTCGGGGGACGCACAGACAAGAGATACAACCAATATCGTCCGTCAGCCGTGACGCGTCTCCAGAATAGGCACGCGCACGATTTGTGTCGAAGGGCACACTTAAACTAATTCGGGTCAGACTGCAAGGGCAAACTGCGGACGAATTGGGAGGCGGGCGGCATATTAAAGTGCGACGCACCGAAAACCTAAAGAGCATCGCCGACAATCCGGAGAACTCCGCAATTTCGCAATTGAGACACATACACGGTAGATTAGTAGTCTTGTTTTCGAGTACTATGAATTTCACTGCGGTAGCCGTGATATAGCTGAGTCAAGTTTTACCATACCTCCGCGATAGAGTATATGATGAGGCAAAATAACACCTTGTTGAATAGATATAATGCCAATTTAAGGAAACAAGTAGGAGTTCACTTGAACATGCATGTTTTCAAGAGCATCCTCATTGAAATAGATAAAACCCAGAATAACATTTTATCTTGCCTAGGTTTTCGTATATCTCTAAAATGGTTCTCAAAGCAGGATTTGCTACCTATTGGGCAATAGAGATAAAACAGGTAAACGGCTCTACACCACGTCCTGCACGTTAGCATACATACAATTAAGATTTCTGGCTTATGAACGTGCAGTGAACGTGATCTCCACCCAACGTTACGAAGACGAATACGACATGTATAGTTAGTTGCCATTGCAGAGGTCGTTGGTCGAGCACGCGTTTCCGGATGGTCACAGCATAAAGAACGATTACAATAACGTAACACATATATACGTATATGGGGTCAGACCAGCTGGGTGAACGATACCAATAGAGGAGGCCGCGCAGGCGAAACTAGAAGAAAGCTACATCTAAATCTCTCAATAGTCCGGCGTTCCATTGCTCTGTCGTGGATAGAGTGCGGCCCTGACTTCACTGAGACAAGGCTAGAAGATGCCGGTAAATTCTGGTCCGTAATGACCTACCTGTAACGTCGGTAGGTTATTATGTTTTTGAACAGGCAGCTCCGTCGTCGATTGCGCCTCATTCACTGGGCTATCGGAAGCGCAATAAGTTACACGGCGCTGACCGGCGAATTGGCTGCTGGCAATTATCAAGAACGAGCAAGATACTGGTCATTGCCCAGTTTTTCAAAGGGATTTGCAATATTCCGGTACAGAAGTCCTGACGATTCTGTAGTGGCTTGGAAGAAAGGGCAGTTTTAGAGGTTGGCTTGGCATAGATGATTTCTTTGCGCAGACGGCAGACATGTTCTAACGTTCACTGCGTAGTTTGCTGTTGTATCTATAATAAAACGTCAAGAAATATGTCGACTGAAATGTTTTCGAATTTTAATGATATTGTATAATAGTATGCACCAGAAAACGACATAAGCAGCAATGCTTCAAAACGCTTCTGGGTGGATCCCTGAGATGTGGCAAAGCAAACCAGACATGTACGACGTGATCATGGTAGTCGTTACACAAAACGTCTTATTTTTGATGCATTTTGTTTGTTTATATTTTTTATGCTCATTTTTATATGCTAGATCGCACTTAACTAACAGTTGCGAAGTGACACAGGAACAATTAAGTTTGAGCTATTCGCAAACTTGACCGGGCGTTGCCTGTAGCGATACGACCTAAGTTCGTCCACAAAGAATAGAAATAAACTACGTCAAAATACTTAATACTACTTAGGAGTGGAAAAGCTCAACGAGTGCACTATTTTTTAAGGAAATGTCCCCACATTTTCGTTTACGCGCGTATGTGAATTATGCTGCAATTGATAGAAGCGAAATATTTCAAATATACGTTATATTGTGTAATTTTTGTGGATAAGCTGAACGGAAAGATTCTAAAAAAAAGGACATATACCGAATTGTCTGCTTGGAGAATCATTTTGCATGCGTCGTTTGAGGATGTTTGCCGTTTTCCCCTCGCACAGACTCGATACAAAAATATGTGTATTTTTGTTCGATCAGGATGTTACATTTTCCGACTGTTTGTTGTTGATGATTTAAATGTTGGCTTAAATATATATATATATATATATATATATATATATGTCACGCTCACTACTACTAAGACAGCTTCGTAGTCACGAATTTCGTTCGTTAGACTGAGACGTTCACGTGCTTGCAGAAACGTGACAGTAACGTAGTAATAAATGTAAAGTAGTAGTAAAAGTAAAGTAGTAGTAGTAAAAACGACCAGAAGGCAAGTCAAATGTGTCCGTGGCAGTTCCATGGAGAAAGTGTTAATTGCTAGGAAGCTTCACGGCTCCAAGAAAAGAAAGAGTTTCTTGGCCTTCATAAAATTCCTGCGCAAGATTTGCGCTGACGTAGTCGACTAGGATTGGGGTGTAGTACAGTTTGCGTGACAGATATTCAGCCATTGTTTTTGATTGTCTACACAAGTGTTTGGTGTAAACTGGGCGGTCTATTGATTTCATCCTGTGCCTTTTCTTTATGGCTCAGGTAGGTAGCTTTCTACGGATCACGAACTCGTGGGACGTGCAGCACTTTATGTTAAAGGAATACGCATAAATAAAGTGAATACATGGCCCATATTGCCGCTTTTCGGTTACGTCATTATAAATGCGCCTATTAATAGGCGCCATTTGTTGCGCCGAACCCGCTGCACTCGAGCGCAAAACTCTGCAGTTAACCGCCACTTGATCATCACCCCGCCGTCCCCCTCGCTTCTCCCTGGCGAGCGCTTGTGAAGCCATTGTCAGAGGTGTACCCCCAGATTGGCCTCTAGAACTTTCTGAAATGTAAACCGTTCACGATTAACGTTCTTCGCCGATTTCTAGACGCCGTGCTATCAATGTGCACGTCCTAGGCTTGTTTTCGGCGTACTTCATTGACCGCACAGAATCTGTCTCGCGTGGCTGTAGTCGACGGCTGAGGGCAGGCACACGGCATTGGCCGCCCGACCCAATCCGTGGCACAAAAGTACTTCATGGCCCTCACTCCAAAACGCCGGTAGACTTTCCCGTCATCTCCGAGCGACCGGCGGTGAACACAGGTGCTGATGGAATGTGCTCGGATCAGGTAGTTTCGTGCTCTTCGATGGCCTCCCGCCTCACAGACGTCTTTTGGCCCGTTCGTCATTGAAGAACAAAATTTGGCCGCATCGGACGGGCCTTCCGAGAAACGAACGCCAACGGAGACGAACGTTTGAGTTGAATACCAGCAATACGACAGCGGCGAGTACGTCCAGAAAAACATCCAATCGAGGTGGGCGGATAGATGGTGCTCTACGGGGCTGCGTATGCCAGCAGGGATATACACAGGAACGATCAAACAACAAAGACTATAATGAGAAGGAGAGAGAAAGCAACAAGGTGAAGCAGGCATAGAAAGATGGGGGATGTCAGCGAGAAACAGAGAGAAAACGAGAGAGAGAGAGAGAGAGCGAAAAGCTGTGCTCGACCTAGCAAAAGGCGAGATTCGAGCATCGGCGTCTCTGCAACGACGACGACGACGACGATGTCGACGAGCTGGATCCAAAGATCTGCGCCTACCTCACCTAGGCCGGCTCGCCGAAGATCGCACATGCGAGATTGCCGAGCGGCACACTAACCGTTCACGGCGTACGCTACTCCGCATATGCTGCCATTTCGATGCTGCTACTCAGCATGGAAATGGCAGGTACAACTCTGCCAGTGGATGGCCGTTGAGTGTTTGCGATGGCCGCATCTGCAGCGTCCAAGACCATCGGACAGCAGGGGCTATTGCTTACAGACAATGCATGCGGCTGCGCGCACTTCAACATTTGTACATGCGTCTCAAGAAGAAAGAAGAATAGCTGCGATGGGTTGCCGGCCGGAGACGAATCTCGGCCTCGTCCTTTCTCTGATGCTTTGCATGGCGTACGGTGTGCGTTGAACTAGCATAGCCCTCCACTCTCGAGAGACTTCGTTTAGTTGTGCATTCGTACGGCACAAAATGGCCTGACCCATTGCGTGGTCGTAAAACACGAGGAAATGTTATACATAACACGGTAGATTGATCGTAACGATTACATGTTCTCGCATGATAGAAATCAATTCGGAATAACGGATGTGCTGAAGTGATTATTCGCATCACTTCTGCTGAGCGCGCAGACGAGACGCTCGTACTAAATGGCGTGCCAATCGGTACCGATCCGTTCAGCCGCAAGGCAAGACGCTATAACAACGCCGAACGCGACGATGTAAAGGTCCCGGGACCTTTGGCTACGTCACTTATTATCGGCATTGGCTGCGTTAGCACCCGACTAAACTCACGTTATGGTGCGATTTGACTGGCTCGATTTATGGCTAGAAATGCCCCCCCCCACCTGTTTCGTCGGAGCAACGGGCAGGCAAATGGACGTGACGGTTCGCTTATTTGTAAAATAACAGTTACTAACAACGATGTTAGCAACAAGTCTGCTGCTTAGCCGAGATGTATTTTATTTTCGGAAGAGATATTGCCTATCGGACGCGTCTCTCTTTTCCCTGATACGTAGCAGCCTTGCTCAGCCAAGCTATCACAATGGTCAGAATTTGGCAAAGTGATTTGTACATTTGCCTTGGTAGAAGCCGACAAAAACGTTAGCTTGGTTAATCGATGAGTTTCTTCACATCATCCAGCAAACACGTTTCCCCACGACCAGCAGTCGATAACTTCGGTGAGTTTCACGGCTGGGTCGAGGTCGATGCCGGTCGGTCTCCGTTAAAAATTCTCATTAGCTTCAGGAAAAATTTATGCACGCCAATATGCGGACGAACCCTACCGTCCACAATAGACATTTTCGGAGTACCGCAAAACCACTAAACGCGCAGGCCCAGAATTTCCTATAACCATTATGAGAGTACCGTTTCGAAACGTCTACCACCGAGATGGAACTCGCGTTATATTATTACATAGTGTCGCTGATCGGTTGCTGATCGGTTATTGTCTATGATTTTTTCTGCGGGCTTCGCACACCATCGAAGACGTGTGCGCGCGGTGAGCTTTGCGTCGAAACGTATATCCATCATTATTTACCCCCTCGTCCTATCGCACTTCCGACACTCTATGCTACGTAGCTTTTCTTCATCAAGGCCAGATCAACCGCTCGGACGAAAAGCGCTTCGACAGCGACAGGCTGTCGGCGTCACGGCTGATGTGTCGTTTCAGAGTCGAAAACTATTGTCGCTCGAGTTATGAGACGGACAGGTGGATAATGGTGACGGGCAGCTGTGGTAGCGACAACGTCATGAGGGGAAACGCATCCGTCTTCTGAGTTTCCTTTTGGCCCTACTGCTTGTTGGTCGCATCATTGTTCGAAATTAGACCCACGTACTACTGACCCCTATAGCTCGATGTCCCTCTGCTCCGTCTAGGGGACGATGAAGGTCGGCTGCAACATGGCCTGCGTCTCCCGGGCAGACTTGACCGTGGTCGTCGTACCAGTGAGCCCCGTATACGGCAGGTGCGGATCAACCAGGTGCGTTTCTGCTTTATCTCACCTCTGCGCGTCCCGTCAGCGAACAGACGCCGGGTTTGTCCTTCTTGGCCCGAGGTCCGGTCGACACAGAGGAGGCCGCCGTTCCTCTCCTTCTCTCCCTCCTTCTGCTCCAATACGTAGATCTGTTTCCTTCTTGTTGGTGGACGCATCCTCCGTCCTTTTCGTTTGTCCTGCTCCTCGTTACAAGCAACCGTATCTCATTTCCCTCGGTTTCGGCGGCCAGGTTCCCTGCGCCCCCAACCTGCGTCCAATCGGTTCGTCGTCGTTCGTCCTAGCCGGATGGATTCCGTCATATCTCGTACATGAGCATACAATCGAGACATCGCACACACCCGGCACGCCGGCGATTTTCGGTTGGCTCCGCTTCACTTTATCGCAGCCGATCCCGGGCTCGGCGCCCGCTAAGGGCTGGCGGCTCCCGAAATCAAAACAGTGGCACGGGGTAACCGCCTTCTTTGCTGTGTTCGCCATTGGAATAGAGAACCGCTGTCAGCTACTGCGATCGGGGATGGCCGCCTGGATAAAGGCCCTGGGCCTAACTGGGACACCACTGGCGATGTGAACACGCCCCAACACAACGAAAGATGCCACGGAAAAGACTGTGGGGAATGCGAAGAGTCTGTGGGGCAAGGTTGTTAGTCAGCCCACCGGGGTTGGCTGGGGGTCGTCTATTTGTTAGAATTGAAGCCTATAATATCTGAGAATGCTGTAGAGTTATCGAACGGCTCGAATGGATCGACCGCATTTGACAGAGAATAAATTTCATGGAAAAATAAACTGGTTGCTACATCACATTCACCTGTAGATTGGCCATATTCAGGCGAATAGTGCACCTCACCCACACACCCACCCAAATCCGTCTTCATTCCACCTGAGGTTTATGGTGATAAATCAAGAGTTGCACTTTGTATAATGAATCTATATATATATATATATATATGTTAAACAAATCAAAATTAATTTTTTAGAAAGATGTGTTGTATACTCGTATATGTACAGTCATACGGACGGCCAACTTCATAACTGGAGAGAATCTTTGGGAAGAACTGAAAAGAAACTTTTATTCAAGTAACGCAGCAGGTATGCAGGCTTCTTCGTGCATTCAGTGTAATGAACAGGCCCTGCGCATAGGATTACGGTGGAAACGAACGCATCCGAACGAAAACGGAGGTCATTCATCTGTAAAACAGGAACAGACCGGGATCTCGTTCTTGATTCACGGAGAAAGAGTGCGTCGAAAATTCGCACAGGAAAACGTAGCCTCTCTGCTCGGACGATTGCTGGGCTCAGAGTACGACGAAGAGCGACCACTATCGCTTGCTCGTGGATACATGCCAGTTCTTTGTTAAGTACGTGTTAATTATTGGACTAATTAATTCAATCTTCAATAATGTCTTTGTGAGGCTATGGCCAGGTGTATTGTGCCTAGGATTTCACCAAACCTTTTTCAGGGACAGGACCGGATAACCTACGCTGGCTGACGAAAAGGGCAGTTCGTTTATATTCTTCAGAGGCGAAGCGGAACACCTCAATAAGCGGTAAGGTGCGATAAGGTGTAAACGATTTCTGCATCACTGACATTCAATGAGCATGCGGAAATTTTCTTATGAGGGTTTTTCTGGGTATGTTTCCAGATTGTCAGGTCCCCCCCTTTACAGAAGCCCGTTTCCTCCCACCCGCCTCAAAGTGTATGAATCACGAACAGTCTTCTCATTGTTCACGTACGCCGTTGCTATATAAATTTAATTTTTAATTAGTACAGGAGCCGCGCGACTACCAGACAAAAAAAACGTAGGTTCCGTCGACGAGTCGGATTGCAATGTCCTGTGGTTCGTCATGACGGTGCGTCAACATCTCGTAGAGACGGGGTGAGTATCGTTGATCTTAAGCAACTTAGAAGGATCTTGAACAATAAATGCAATGGTTCCGTATGCAGGAACTTGACGAAGCCTAAAACAAGGGCACCATCAGAGATTCATCATCTTCTCATATGGGGATTTGCTACATGGAGAGGCAGGCCACGTCAATGAGCGATATCGACATGTTAGCCTGAGATGCCAACAATGGCCAAGTGGACCTGATGCTACACAATAGTATCCTTTTGTCGGTAACTTTTGGCAAGGTCACAGAGGACGCCAAAAAACTCGTCTCCACGCACCCCGGGGAAGAGACATACTAATCATGGAGATCCTACAACAGGTTTATTGGGATCCGTGAATTTTACATTCGAAGCTCACTGGCAGAACGTGCACATTTCGTGCAAAGATATTTTGCAGGCAGAAAAATTGGTGAAGCAGCTTTCGACGAAAGTTGACTGTCCAGTCAATGCACAGCGTATATTATTAGTGGAAGGGCTCCCTGTTCTGAACGTTCTAATAACCGTTTTTGTGATGCCGACTGATTTCTCGACACGCGTATACGTACATCGTACACGCACTCCTCGCGTGTATCACGCCACCGCGTAGAAAAATGACCAATCAAGCTGGTTGACTAGGGCTAATGGTAGCGTGCGTACCACGCAAAATGTGCTGACATGACATGGAAAAGATCGTTTACTGGAAAATCACGAGAGCAGATCCGAGGGACTGGAAGCTACCATTGGCACTGCCATGAAACGACTCTGTATAGCTTGATTTGTCGAGTCGCATCGTAACGCGCGGGTTCTTAATGCTATATTCATTCGTTCGAAGCGACCAAACTCTCGAAAGTAAAGCGACTGGTCTCTCTCTCGGTTATATCTCGTTGTCTCTCTCGCTCTCTATCGCTTGCGCTCGATTCCCCGTATTTTGCATCTGCGCCAAAACCGCCACAGAAACGCCTCGGCCAAGGTGCCATCAGCAGAAAAAGCAACAGCAAATAAATATTTGCCAGAGATTCGACCACTTGAAAATCGTCCACCGGTAGCAAAACTTGCAAGGCCGCCAGCAAGGACGTGATTTTGGAACGTTTCGGGAGCCACTCCATAGCCAAGAACAGCCACAGC
>MNPL01028973.1:42830-53281 GCA_002081605.1 Tropilaelaps mercedesae | reverse complement strand
ATATATATATATATATATCATTCCAAGCCAACTTGCATGTTCCACTAACTGAAGTCGTCTAAATGGTGTTCCTAGCTACGAACAAGAACGACTTCGTATGGAAGAAGAACGCCGGCTCCTCGAGGACAAACTATCCGAGTACACGTCTAAGCTAGACAAGCGTATGTGTATCAGCCAGGCTATCAGCTCTCGAAGTTCGACGCCGCTACCGGTTGACGGTAGTATTGCAGGTAGTGAGCCTGGTAACTTTTCTAGTAGGGCGTTGGCCACCCCATCCCCCCTCACCGCACCTGCGCAACTCGGCCACCTGAGCCAACAACCGGTGCAGGTCAACCGGACAGTGGAGAATCATACAACGATTAACGTCGTAAACCAGGTAACGTTTAGGTCGTATGTCGTTTTAGAAGATATCGAAAATAGCTTCATCAGAGAAAGGTATTACGTCTTTTATCAAGTTTTGTCGGAGAGGAAACGTGACAAGGCTTCGAAATTGGGCCACTTACCTGAATGAAATTTACACATTCCGAAATGTACCAGTCGTAAAATGATTATTACAGAGTGTCGACTATTAAGATCTCAACAGCGTCTCTCAACGCTTTGCGGAATATCTACACAGCTTGACTTTAGAGGACGTACCTTGTCAAATAATGACTTGATCTTGAACTGCTTATTCATCCAACTCGTTAGGTCCACCACTACCCTGTTCAACCTCTGACATCGACCCCAATCCCACATGGATCTGCGGGGAGTGGCGGCGGCGGCGGTGGCGGAGGCGGCGGCGGGGGCGGCGGATTAGGTCGTTCTCCCACTACTAGGCACTTCATTTACGCTCGATGTACGCAAGCGTTATACGATCATTGCAGTACACAGCCACACTATCTCAATCAGCCACAGCTTAACGTTAGCAACGGATTGCATCATCACCATCCACCACCACCACAACTACAGCATCAACATCAATCATCATCACACCACGGAGGCCATGGGGTGACAGCAGGAAGCAGCTCCACCGGATTGTTCAGGTAGGCGTCGCAATCTTATTCGAACTAGCTTGATTCGATAATATTTTGCAACCTCTGAACTTCTATTTGGTCTTCCATCTGGCTGGTCTACTCGAACTAAGGGATTTTCTGGGTGGGCACTAGTAAATGAACGCGAACAGCGTAACATTCACATGGCAAGCGGGGGCAAGTAGAGTGTGCGTAACTTCACTGATGTATCTAGTAGACATTTCAGATTTTAGATAAGTAAGCCTTGCGTTGTTCAGCCAATGAAATCTGGCATGTGCTTCGGTTGCCATCGACTGCGGTTACATCTACGGGCATGAGGAGATTATTCATTTACGAATCTAAGGCGCAGAATGTGAAACGCGCGGCGACACACTTGGTCAATGTTGGATGTAGTCAACTAAGTCTTTATCCATTTTCAGAACAACACTACGTAAAGAGGCGACAGCAGCCATCGGACTAGGCTCGGGTGGCAACCTCTCAGACGCGGATACCTCATCACGAAGAAATACGTTATCAGCCGCGTCATCTGGCGTAGCCAGTCCCGCCCCACAAGGTGCACCCGGCAGTAACACGTCCATCCCAACGAAACAGGACGTTTGGTATGAGTATGGTTGTGTTTAACGTGGAGGTGGATGCGACAAAAATTAGCAAGACACGGTAGGGACGTCAACGACTGCGCCGCTGTGCAAGACCGAAGACATACAGAGAGAATGAAGATATGCGATTCAGGAACGTTGTTAGAGCACCCTAGTTATCCATAACAGGGGGCAAATCCATTGTTCCCTACTGTATACATTACTGTAAGAAGAGTTCTGTGATTTGCGGGTCGAGTCAGAGCGGTCGGGTGGGGCGTGATGATGGTGTGAAATGGGACCGTTCCGGTCAAACTTGCCCAAATCAGACATTTGGGATGACGAGCACGAGGAAACGCAAGGAATTGTATTTACTCTGATCACTCCCACCCCCTTCCTTGCGGAAGATGCTGGTAGCTGATCATGCCTTCGCTGCCTGGCCGTTGCCTCCTGCCAAGATTCGTTTGAGGTGGCTGACAAAGTGAAACCTAAGAGATGAAATCAGGTGGAGAAAAAAATTACCTGAGTGCATCGAAATAGGTCTGCCGGGTGGAAAGGTACGATCTCGGCCATATTGGCACGAATCGCAGAAGTCCAGTCGCAGAGACTCACCCAGGCAGCCACATAGGACGGCGACGCTGCACGCTCTCATTGATATGAACGGTTGTTTGTCGTCCAGACAAAAGTTGAACAGCTCCAGCAAGCAGATATTATAAAACGTCCATTAAAAAAAAACGAGCAAGCGGAACCAAGCTGAGAGGCAATCGTGCTCGATTCATATAGACAAAAATGGCGTTCACTCTAATCGCGACGATGGCGACGGAAGTGATGGCTGTAGTAGTAATGTTGATTAATGGTAAAGCAAACGTCACAACGTTGGCAGCAGATAAGAGGCCAACGAACGTCGCTATCGGATGACCCAGCAGAGAATAGATGACGAAGTGCGTACCCATGATGAGAAGTGATAGGCAGATGGTTTTTTGCCGGCTGGACGTTTAACACACTTCGCACGCTAGCGGCAATCTTTTTTAGCTCCGCTAAGACGTTAATTGGCAAATGCGTCTCGCGAATCGCTTTTCGGACCGATAGAAAGCTGGGAGAGGAGGCGATTTCCGCAGTTAAAGTACGCGTAATTAGCATTTAGTTGTGACGGAAACAACGTGAAAACGACGATGGACAATTTTCATAGGCAGCCGATAGACGACAGCGTATGCCGGCGTTGTAGTATTGTCCTAGAGCCATCGCAAAATTTGAGACGTTTTGGGCGACAAAACACAGGCCGTATCAACGATGGTAACATAATAGACAAACGAATGAGGATGATATGGAGTGAACTACATAAGGATTGTAATAGCTATGCAAGCAGCATGCGTGGAAGCAGGCACAATGAAGGGTAGGAGTTACCGACGACGAAGTTCGTATAAAAACCTCAGCGAAACGACAACTCTCGCAAAGCGAAAGGAGAGTAGGTCGTGGTAACGCCGCCGTCGGAATGTTTCAAAAACCAGCAGTGGAACCTAGTATTTTTCTCTAAAATCCGTTTTAACTTTAATGTACCTTTATCTATTTTTAATAGTAATGACGTGATGTGACAGAGAGCCATGCAACACATTGAGACGCAGTATAAGCAACGAAATTCATTTAGTATAAAATATACGCACATATACGGTAATTATTATACGGTAATAATTCCTGTTAATATCACTCGCATATAGACAGTAGTACGAAAATCACTTGATTTAGTCATTGAATTATCATGCATTACTACGCGAACATTCACATACACAAGTTTGTATAATGGATGAAATGGAGACCCTTATATGCCTGTATTTACAGGTACAGAAACAGCAGCAATTTAGAGAATTGCCACAATTTTTCTTCTGTTCCCCTACCTTTTTGCCATTTACTAATAAGTATTTAGATTTTTTGTGGTATTTCTTTTGTAAGCTGAAATATCAGGACAGTTTAGCCCGAGCGACTGTCGTGGTATTGGTGATGTACGGTAAGTTCCAGAACGCAGCTCATTGACGGGGGGAACGTTCTTCATGTTTTCCCCACAAAATGCGAATTAGGAGATCCAAACTAAAGCAGGTGAGAATGAGGCGCCAGGAGAGCAGCGGAGAAATACAAAGAACTAGAAAAAACTTAACGGCGACAGTGGCGGAATTTGCCGTCCTAGTTTTTAGCCAATTTCTGTCATTGACAACCGTTTGCGAGGTTGGAAATTGATAGGAGGGACGAAGCTGGCGAGGAAGGGTGTGCTGAGTAAACAAGCTCGATATTTACGATTCAATTTCAAATGTCAAATATCTTTTTATTGATATAGTATCAAATACTGATAGTAAGATGACGACATTGTGCAGTAGTGTATTTATTGGGCCTTTAAAGCTGCTGCTCACTGAACAGCAGTAACAACGCGGCCGAAGTACGACAAGTTGTTCGAGAACTCCAAATAAAAAGCTTGCTTACAAAACGATATGTGCGGTTTTTTCATTGTTGTATGTCACATATATATGTGTGACAGAAGGATTCTGAAAATAGCTCATATTAGCTAACTCGTTTACCACACAACGTCACTCGGCTTAATTTTAAGGACGTATTAATACGGACTGCACTTGCGGTGATGACCGCCTATGTGAATTACGCAAACAGAACCGTCTCGCTATCTTTGATTTTCCTCTGAGTATTTGATCAGAAGACGAAAGCGATTCCGTAAGTCGCTCCTGTCCAATTGTAGGGCGTGTAACATTAGCGAAGCACCTTTTGCAACTTAGCCGGCTCAAGATTGCCTGTCTTTTTCAAGATGAAAACGTCGCTATTCCGGCTAAATCAACGTAACAAATTAAAGAAGGGTTAAGCTGTTCACACTATGCGCACGCGTAAATACTAAAATTCACTTAGTTCAGAACTGAGGGACAGCCTGCATTTATTGTTCTCAAGACTGCTCTCGAATTACAACATATACTTACGGGTAAGTGCAACCAACTCGACAAATATAATTGAGGTAGGTCGCATAGAATTGTTTAGTTTGTAAACAAAGGCGGCAAGTGAGCTGACTCGTTATTCATAGTGCGAGAATCGCTCGTTGTAGGTAGAAATTAATAAACGGCAATGATCATCGTGCCTTAGGGTGATAACAGTCTCTTAAGCTTGGTTCTAATATATAGATGGTAAAAAATTATGAGCAAAAAATATGCACATGAACAACAATGCATTCAATAGGCTGTCTTCACAAAGCAGATTACTTATAGCAGCATATAGCTAGACCTCCTACATAAGCTTGCCATCTAATAATATAGGTTTGGCCCATCTGCCGACAGTATGACGTGTAGTGTCGTCAACGAAACAAAAAATAAGCAGATTATTTAAGCCACATAGATTCGCCCGTTGAGTTGGCCGGCTATTGTCGCGCATTTGTCACGCATGAAAAGGTTTGTAGTCAGAAGGCACAGTGTGTGGAAATCGTTTGGAAGTTGGCCGATCGTCAGAACTTCCAAATACTCCCCTATTGCGTTTTTGTTATGGAGATTCTTGGCAATTATCGACGTCTTTGACGAAGCGTCGACGAAGTATCGGCGAAGCTTATAGAGTTAATTACATAAATTCTACAAAAATTGGTTACGAAAGTCAAACTCAACACATTTTAGTAACAAGACAGATGCAAGAAAAGCAGTCTATTTCTTTACATCGGTTGCGATCAAGAGTCACTGCCAGAAACTATCTCTTCGATAAATTTTCTGATAATATAATTGAATGTTGTACAATAGATCGTTCGTGCTTTACGCACCTAAAGATTTGCCTGAGGCTGACTTTCAATTAGAAACCCGACCTCAGAAATGGCCGCGCTAAACCAACCAGCTTATTTTACCGCGTGCCCAGAAAAACGCCCTCCGATAATTTCCTTGGTTTTCTGGCTTAGGCTTTGGGTTTTCTGAGCGGGTTAACCCTCGTCTATAGTAAAAGGCGAATAAGGTGTCATGGAGGCGCAGACACATCATGGATTTCGATAGCAAAAATGATTGAAATTGTAATCTTGTAAAGATACGTAAATGGCAAAGACAGGCGGATCAAGTGCGTAGGTATCTATTATTAAATAGTATGTATTGATCAGATACAAAAGTAAGGTCGAGATAGTTCAGCAGGCGACTTTCTATGAGACAGCAAACAGGGGCGATCAGTCTTCTAAATAACAGCAAAAATTTAGTCCTTTTCGCTGTAAACGTTTCAGAAAAAGCTTATCAGCTTCACCAAGTATACGTGACTAAGCAGGGAGACAGCAATAAAATAGAGCCAACATTTCGTCTACGAAACAGAAAATTCACTTGCACATCGCGCTCTTGTTGAGCCATCCATGTGCTCATGGCAAATTCCTTCCAATTGAAGTTCCGTAGGAATGAGCAGCATCTGTATATGACTCAGCATTCTGCGCCAATTGGGTTACGTATAGGCCAACCGGTCCAACAAGTGGCACCAACCGAATTGTATCTATGAGTTAATGCTAGGTGCGGGATTGTCTACACTACGACTGTATCTGATCTCAACAAAACCACTCACAACCAGACGTAATAAAATTAACCACGGTTCAGCGTGGCTATTCTCCCTCGAATTGTTCCATCCTCCTGTTCATGTCCATAATGACCGTGTGACTCTCTAGCCTGAATGTTCTCTCGACTGAAACCTGAACAAATGCAATACTCTAGTCGTTTGACCAGATCAGCATAATGCCATCTAATCGTGTAGACTCAACTACGGTACAGCCACCGGATTTCCCCACATCGGCCTAGACGTGGAACAACGCTGCGACTGACTGAGCTATCTGAAGCCTCCACGATAGGTAGTCCGACAAAAATAGCGCCGTCAGAAGCAAAGCTTCTGTGACATCATGTGCTGGTTGGGACAGGAGGAGACTTTTGTGGTCGAACTGCCTCACCAATCGCACACTAGAACGGGTGGACGCTTCGTGCAGGTGGCACCATTCAAGCGTGGGCGTATGTGACGATACCGTAGTGGCTTCGGAAGCGGTACCCGTTATGATATGTCGTGTGTGCGGTGACAATGGTAAATGGCCGCGATCGGGTTTTTGTAGATGGGAATTAATTGTAATTCTTGTACGCATTTCTACATATTCAACCCCCTCCAAATCGTTCTCTATAGACTATTTTATATAGACTTGTGTATCATAGGCATCCACGTTTATGAATTAGAATTGGTGCACGTCTAGTGAAAATCTGACGAGGGGGATTAGGCATGGATGAAATTGCTAAAGGCGCCGCGGGATCGTGACACTGGCCACGGGGTGCACCTGCGTTGTGTGGGCTAACGGCAAAATGCTTTCGGCCATTGCCGTCACATTGGCATATCTGTGAGAGGCACGGTAAACGCCGGTACACTGGATCGATCACTGGCCGCCGAGACCCGATGAGAAAACGGGTCGAATGCGGTGAATAACAGCAACGCGTTTGTGAGGTTTGTTCAGCCGCTCTCCGGGGCCCCGGCCGCTTCGGCCTGAGCAAACTTTGAATGAGTATAAAAGGCTCAACTTTGCTGAGACGCCAGTTCAAAGTCGAAAAAGCTCATCTGACGTTTGCTACGGTCAGTGGTCGTCCGTTCGTGGCGGGCTAAGAGGACAAATTGCTGACAACCTCGTTCAGTAGCTACGCAATAAATGGACGACGCAGTCGGAGATCGATGCATTGCTCGGTTGCAGGTGGTTGTGTGTGGCCTGACCTAATGTTCTCTGCTTTCTCTATATCATCGTATGACCGTGTTTGTGATATATTTTAGATTAGTAACAGTAATCGTGTTAGTGAGAGGTATTAGTCGATGCACGAAGATTAGAGTCGGTATAAATCGTGGTGGCCCGGCAGTTAAACTATAGAGGATTGTAAACTATTAGCTACGTAAATTAGGCAAAAAAATTAGACGATAACAGCATGCTGTGAGGTTTAAATGTAGTAGGAAATTAGCATTTCCATGGATGAATTATATGCTCAAACCATGGTTATTCAATTGAGATGGTTGGCAATAACCCTTGAATATGGTCAGCATTGCTTTACCCATGATATTAGAATAATAGCATTTTTATCATTCTTAATGCTTTGCTAATGTCATTTTATGGGCGTTCGTACTCTTCCTAGCGGTCCTTTGTTACCAATTGCCTTATAATAGTAACAATAAGTTTTGTTTTCTTAATTGAAGGAATTGCTTCAAAAGTAAAAAATCTATATGTACTCACGAGAGATTTCGGGTCAAGACGACTAAATAAGAAAAAATCACACACAGTTTTATCGGTACTAACGATAATCTCAATTCTGCATGTCGAATTGAGGACAAACGCTTTCAGACCGGCAATAAGTCATGTACGTCACGTGGACCGAAATGAAAATCATTGGCTTGTTCTGCGATGACGATGGCCGAGCTCGTGCTAGCATTGGCAAGATGGTGGCATAGTTGCGATAGCAAACACCAACTATTCTCCATCAGGCCCGTGGACACGGTGCTCAAGTCTGCGCTCGATGTGCGGCGTTCGAAACATTTTTGATTCCGGTACACCTATCTGGAATATTTGATCCGCATAGGATTTCAAAGGTAGTTACCTAAAAAACTCCATGTGCCAGATGTATATATCGCATGTTTTTAAATTGAAGCTAGGTAAAAAACGTCTTTTCGGACAGTCTCATGCTGGTTGCCCTTAACCGCACAAAAACCGCGCGTCCGCACCATGCGTACTTCTACGATATATTCACAAGAGTGCTGCCTTTATTTGTGAGAATTGTACAATCAATAGCTTTCGTGGCCTTTACATTCTCGTTGAATAATATGTCCAGAATCTAGCACTGCATTAAGGGTCACCTGCAAATCTCGCAGTTCTACAGCAATTGCAGTCACAGTATTTCAACAAACACATTTTCATTGATACTTGAATACCGCATCGTTTATCAAAATGCTTCGCAATAGAAAAAACGTTGAGGAAGTCGAGTGAACCAGATGCTCTCAGCATATTTTGATGTTCATAAGCCGACGGCCAGACAAATTGCACGTATATCAGCTCGTTCTGCTGGAATACTCACGAAACCCATCCCCGCACTGCAAGGACAGCTAGCCTTCTCACGACGATTGAGTCAACTCCAATCGCACTTGATCTATGAATTACATTGTCAATAGCTGCGAAGCTAACCACATGAGGCGTGCCAATAGTGAGACAGATGTCTCACTATTGGCACGTTTCATGAATATAGATTTGCTATGAAGAATAAAAACGCTTTTAGGAAAATACTTGTCTTCAATACTCGTGCAGGCTTTAGGTAAACCATACGAGTTACCTTTGTAAAAGTTTATTTTAGACGGAGTCGTAAGTATAGCTTAGACACCGCGCATTATTGAGCTCGGTGGCGTCGGCACATTCGTGTGCGGGCGCACGTAGATGCACGGGTTCGATCCTCGCCGTTGCACATTTACATTTATGGTTGTCCCTCTTACGAAGTAATGCAAAAAGTATTACCGTGGACGTTAAATGTTGGCTGACGGTCAGCCCTAAAAATATTTTAGGACGCCGTGTATTGTTATGCCCGTTGATCATCAACACATTTCAGTACAGCCCTTCCAAAGTTTCTGTTTCACCAGCGACCAGCGCTGAGCCGTGTGGTGAATAACAAGCGGGTTCTTAGTCGAGTGTTAATGATCGAATTGGTGATTTAATTCAAAATATCACGATCACAATAAGCGTAAATACTGGCGTGGGGATACATTGGCATCATATTGGTAGCGGAGTAGGCTTGATCGCCGTAGAAAATGTAGCCCACTTGATCGGGTAACGCGCGCAAATTTCTGCATCCAGTCGGTATGCCACTTTATGGTCGACGAATTTTGCTAAGCATTTAGAAGCATATGATGTTCGATAAATTTTTAGATTTGCATAGTAGAGCAACTACGGGTGGCAGACATTTTAATTAAAAATGCGAATTGTTAAAGAATGTGATACATATGTGCTATGTTGTTTTCGGAGATATGTTTAATGCGAGTAGGTTCGGAAGTCGAATTGCACCATCGTACATTTGTATTTGGCGAACATCTCCATAAGTTGCCTTTACCGTGCAATTTACTTGTCTGTAATAGGAAAGTGACACCCTAAAACTGAAGAAACGGCGTTCTCCAAACAAAACCTCCTGATCTTATCAATTATCGATTATTGGAACAATACATAACGTCAGCAGAAGCTATACACAAAGCTCCATTGAAATGTTGTCTAATCTTGATATAATATTTTAATATAAAATCAGTACTTTTTCAGTTTTTGAATTATTTAATTATATTAAAATGGATATAAACTAAGAACACATAAATATGCTTCTTATGCTAGGCGTAACGCTAAATCGACAAACCCGAGATAGCCCAAAAAGGTAACCTAAGAATATTACTCCAACTAAAAAAGTTATGCAGCACAGAAAATTAATTTTCTTTAAAGTAGTTCTTATGGAAATCCCTTTTTAAATTTAATTGATGTCTGGAAATCTTTTTTGAGAATGCCAATACAATTTAGTATTTTTTCAGTCGTGTTTTAGTTGTGTCACTTTTTTATGGCCAGCGTATTATCACTGATTTCAGAGTACAGGTGTGGTAAAGGATACCTTCTTTCTTATGACAGTCTAGATTGACGCAGATCATCTTTGCAATTAACAAAACAATTTTTCATCGACCCTCAGCATTCACCTCAGCACGTTTATTGTCCTCGATTAAAGTAAAAATGGAAAATCATTTTCCAATGTTTCTGCATCGATGCCCCAAGAAAGAACTCAACGTATGCAACAAATTACGAAAATATTTTTTACGCGCTAAAAATTTTATGCCTTAACACACAGTTAATTTCACT
>MNPL01028973.1:25474-42820 GCA_002081605.1 Tropilaelaps mercedesae | reverse complement strand
TTTTCCAATGTTTCTGCATCGATGCCCCAAGAAAGAACTCAACGTATGCAACAAATTACGAAAATACTTTTTACGCGCTAAAAATTTTATGCCTTAACACACAGTTAATTTCACCCAAACCATATCACGAAAGAAAGCTTAACACGAAAGAAGCTTAGCCCGGTTATGCGTGAATGTCCATATAATGACCACAATAAGTCTATGGGGAATATACTTTGTCTCATCATTTCGAACCGACAGCGCCATTTCAGATGGCGAGGGAAACCAAACGAGTGCTTCGAATTGATCTCTGTTTTGTAAACACCGGGACATCTCTAGCGGCGTGTTGAGTACTCAACCGGCGTTTGCAACAGCGTTCTCGCTGGTGTTAAACTCAATATACAGGCGAATCTTGACGCGATTGAAAAGGCACAACAACATGGTTCGTTTACGACAACGCTATATGCTATGCGAGCTTACACACAAGTCTGAGAACAAGTTTCTTTCATGCACAGTGAGTAAAACAGAAGTAGAGCAGGCAGTCCGCACGCAGCTGACCAAGCTGTACGGAATATATGGCGCAGCCCTGTGTAGAGAGGCTACGGTCAAATACTTTCATGCTCCGACCGGTAAGTAATAACATTCTTGTCCGCCAAAATCCCTAGAAAATCTAGAAAGACGTCTCTTCTTTTACATTTATGTATCTTACATATGGTTTATACATTCACTCGACGATGTCAGTGGAAGGAAATCTGATTGACTCTATTCAATGTCTACTAGGATGGAATTGAAAGGGGATCTCTACTTAGCTAGGTGGTCATCTCTAGTGCATTTTTTCTATTTTTGACTTCATCACCTATCTGCCAAGCGTTACTACTATAAATAATGAATAGTATTTTGTAAAATTCCATTATTAAAGTACCCACAGATCAATGGCCGGTTTACATTGCACGAGTATTCTAGATGAAAATGCAACACGTTTGATCAACCTTACTGACTAATGATAAATAGAGACTCAGGAAATCGCATATGCTCGGAAAGCACGGCGAGTAATGGGTATTCTGGTTGTCATACAGTAGTAAACGTTTTTCGTAGTACCACAACCCTAACGTTTTTGATCCTATAGGCATGATCATATTTCGATTTGCTCCGAAAGGACAGCGGGTTTTTGGCGGGACAGTGGCTCGAACAACGATCGGAGAATACCATCTAACAATCAAACAGGTAATATAAAGTCTATTAATTTCCGTTTTTCTCTCTTTAGAAAGCCTATTGGAAACTTTTCAAGATAGTCTAGAGCAACGCGCGTTGAACGAAATTCACGTGTGGCTATGCAAAAATCGCCGTATCCTTGTTAAAACCAATATTCTCCCATCATATGCTTGTATCGTAGCCGTAAATCGGCCTCTAGATTCTGGTGAGATAAGTCCAGCTCTGCAATATGTTTTGCCGTGCAAAGCCATCTGAGCCGCACGATATTGAGATTTGAATATTTTTTTTTTATTTGTTGTGTTGAAGGTGGCTGCCACATGCCGTACCGTGAACAAGAAACTAATTCAGCTTTTCCGAAACGATATTGCTCAAGCCCATATCATCTTTCCGAAGTTTGAGGATTCGTACTCCAAGATAAAGGAGAGCGAAGCTGGAGAACAGCTGGAGCAACTTACGAGTGGCGAAGGAGGCGTAACATACTAATACCGTGCTGCTGACGTCATTTATATACATATTTACTATTTAATCCGTGACACTGTCATAAGTCTATCTAGATTATTTACATACGAGGTCTAGATGCTGTACAGTAACTGCGAAAAGAAAGACAAATGTACGTGCTAAAAGAAATTTGTTGCTAAAGAGAACCATGTATACTACATGAGTACATATTTGGGAATCATGTATATAAATAAACATTGTGATACAATACAGCTAAATTGTTAATCAAAAGTGTCTTCCGGACTAATGTTTATATTGTTGAGCCCCCGCCACATAGCTAAGCTTTGTAAAACAAGAGAAATAGCGCTACAGGGTTTTTGCGGATGTACTAGTCGTCCTTGGCGCAAACAAAGCGGTCCCACTGGCACGAAATTGTTTTGGTCGTACAACGCGTTGACATTAATGTTCACACAGTGTAAGCTGCCAGTATATTTCTGTCACAAATATTTACTAATACAATCAAATATTCAAAGCATGCTCAGTTTTCAGCGATTTTTACAAGCTACAAGCTTCTCTGCGATCAATGATTTTTCAGTTGGATTAATATTTTTGTGAGTCATATTTAGAAAGTAGTCGCTGTCTCTGTGCACGTCTACGTGCCTTATGAGGTAGTGCAGCACGAATTCTCTCGATCTTGTTTTCGTATTAATTTGGGTCGAATTGAAATTAGACTTAAGCTAGGTATTGACCGTTTAATATTGATATAAGGGGACCTGCGAACATTTTCCTTCTTTCATGAGGAGTTTAATGTTCTAGCAGCAGTATTATAGATAGTGTTGAATATTGGGCCACTATTTAAACATATGCTATTATCAATATCACTGATCAAATTGAGTCAAAAAATTGTGTCTGAAAGTGATGTTTTTATTGGTATTAATTAGTTTGGTACTTGTTGTCATTAAACCTTATTTGTTTAAATTAATCACTCTGGGGCGAGAAGACGAAATAAAACGGAAATGAATCTACTTGGATTGATATTATAATAAGCATCTTTGTTAGATGAGTTGCAACAAAGCACATTACTCCTCTGAAGCGGTTTTTTCTTAAGATCTAGGTTCTAAACGCTGGAAAAGGTGATATGGCTCGTCGGTTCAGAGGCTAGTCTCATGAGCAGGCGCTGCTATCGAAACGAGCGAAGCTTCTATACAGCACGCGATCGCATGGAATCTATGTCGGAAATTCGAATCGCGGTGTGAACAGGTGAGTTTCACTATTTCAACAAAAACATTTCGTCTTTAAATTCAAAAATGGTTAATCTATGAATTTCCGCAAACTTGTATTCGCAGTAGAGCTCAGGGTATATCATTCGGGGATCACATAGTTTAATGGGCAACAGGTTGGTTCACAGGTTGTTTACAACCTGTTGGGTGATAGCTGTTTACATCTTCTAGGGCAAAAACATTAGATCAATAGAATTAATTACTGTATTGACATACGTCATCGTGACCAGTATGTGGAGAAACTCTGAGACAGATTTCTCAGGCGCGCGAAGCTCGGTGGCTGGGTGATTTGAATGACTAGACAAGACGCATAGATGCACGTATTCGATCCCCGCCGTTGCACATCTACATTCGTGGGGTCCGCCTTACGAAGTAATACGGAAGGTGTTTAATGTGTGCTGATGGTAAACTTTTCAAAAGTTGTGTAGGGATTACGGATAATTTATAACCCAAGTTCTACAAACGAAAAGTTTCGTAATTTTTAATTCTTAATACTAGCTTCTTTATTGGTAAGCTGTTCTGCTGGCTTTTCTAGCAATTGCATTAAAACGCCCCGGAACACCGCTGTATAATGTAACGGACGTTCGCCACAAGAGAGCATGCACGCCACAACTTTGCGCGATGGAGCTCAGTTATCTAATGGGGCAAGCATGTAGTCTGCAAGCAAGCTCAGGGCACTGCGCTATTAAACACACTTTTTAACTTGATGCTGTAAATACTGGATCTCTCTTTTGGAAGGGAAGAAATAGATAATTCGTGAATTCTCGCATTGGTGTGGGAGCTAATTTTTCGATTGGCCTGAAATGTTGTTGCGGTTTCCGTGAACCAATTCACTTCATAAATTGACAGCTAAATCATTTATTAGATTATCCTAGCTGTAGAAAGGCGCATCATCGGCTTATATGTTTGCGCCATGTAGTCCTTATATTGACAGATTGGTCGAGCTCGGTGGCTTGGCGCATTCGCGTCCGCTTTCTGACCGGAGCATACACGTAGGTGAACGGGTTTGATCTACGCCATTGCACATTTACATCTATGAGGTCCGTCGTACGAAGTAATGCAAAAAGCGGTACCGTGGACGTTCAATGTTGACCGATGGTCAGCCCTAAAAAATACAGACATTTCAGTCAGTCGAGCCCGGTGGCTTGGTGTATTCATGTACGCCTTGCGACCGGAGGAGACACGTAGGTGCACGGGTTCGATTCACGCCGTTGCACATCTATGAGGTGCGTCATATGAAGTAATGCAGAAAGCGATACTATGGACGTTAAACGTTGGCGACGGTCAGCCCTAAAAAAATATAGATTTGTCTGCGTAGGGCGTTGTGTCGCGTTTTGTACGGAAGTCTACTGGGGTTCTACGCGACATAAGAGTCGAGTCCGGTAGGCCCGTGCGTTCGCGTAGATGTGCGGTCAGAGGGAGCATCTAGGTGTTTGCTTCGATCTCCGTCGTTATTTATGGAGTCCGTCCTACGAAGCAATGCGAAGGGTACATCGTTGACGTTGAATGTTACCTGTCGGCTGGTCTTGAAAAAATAGGGTGACACAAAAGGATGTTTTTATAACCAAAAATTTAAGAACTGTATATGCTTGTTGAATTTGAATACCCGGTGCACCATATGTTGAGCATCTACTTAATGCACATGTATTCAAGTCTTTAATCCAGGGCTAGTGTCTATTAATTAAACGCATATGTCGTAAAAAATATTGGCAGATTGGGTCTATTATTATCACTCATTATGATTATTACCATTAAGACGCAACTCTCTTAATCTATTAAGACACATTGGAACACAAGCGAAAGTATTGTTGCACTACACTCTCAATTTAGGCGTTTCGAGTGAAGGGGTTGCTTTGCAATGTTTAATAATATGTACGCTGGTCAATTTCCGCATGCCGGTCCGAAATAAACTGAACAGATGTCACTGGGAACCACGGCGGAATTTATCTTGTATGATTTTTAACTCAACAAAAGAAGTTCACTACATTATTTGAGATGCGTCTATTGTATGCCCAGCTGCTATAAGATACATTACGACGGAATCTTTCTTATTTTGTACAATACTGTTATCCATACTTCACCGTTCCCTGTCATATAGTGCCATTGGTAGTTTTTCTCATCACTTTACTCTTTATTTAGCTACACTTGATTTTTTTTCGAAATATCGATGTTTTTTCAAACAGGTACTTATAATGGAGCCTATAATGATAAATAATGATGACGATAGTAGTATTGATAATAATATATTGAGGAGTAAAGCTAGAAATTTAGCAGCTGCAATAAATATAAAATCTGCCATTTTTCAGGTGAAACATCGAAGATGAAATCGTTCTTTGGTCGTCGTGTTCTCTTAATAGTTACCGGTGCGAGCCGTGGTTTAGGCCTAGAAATTGCCACTCAATTTTCTGGAAAAATTGCAAATGGCTCTGTTGTGGTGCTTACCGCTAGAAACGCAGAAAAACTTAAGGTTAACAGCGACAAGCTCAAGCAAATCTATCCAGAGGTATACATATTAAAATTGTACTTGTATTGATCCAATATGAATTATGGCTTTCAAACGAAGCGAATAGAAACGCTCATAAAGGCTACCAGCAGTGCATATACGAGTATATTATACTGTTGAATCAGCTATATTTCTAATCAAATAGGAAAAATCCATTTTATAAGCAAATGCTTTTCGACACTATTGTAGTTATATTCACAGTGTTGGTTGAACGGATCAGAATACACGCACGCACATATATATACATATATATATCTTCGTTTGCGGAAAAGCTCTATTTCATTACTGTTATATATACGTACATATATATCATGTGAGCAACAGACAGAGCTGATATCCACTAGTGAGACTAACAGACTCTTTAGTGAAAACCTCACTGTGCCTCATCGGCAGGATCTTTCTGTTCAATTATCATTGCGTTATACTAAACTGGTGAGTGTTCGGTGACACTCATATTTCGTTTATCATAACTCCTGCAGAGCTGTAATTGCAGAAACAATCATAAACATCGAGGTCATATAATTGCAAAAAGCCATGGCAGAATGTTTCCTATTATACCTCGGATGCCTCATTCGGGTGGTTGCGGCGCAATACTATTTAGTAATTTTGGTCAATCGTCGCCCTAGAATTTTTTGTAATACGCGGTCCTGAACAATTTAATTCGTCTACCGCGTCGGGTCGTACATGTTTTGAGTATGTACAAAGTTTACTGTCTCGCGTAACTCTTACGTAAAAAGGTCCATCAGTTTTTCACGACTTGAGAAGATGGGCCACCTGCTTTCCGTTGAGGGAGTCATGCTTTCTTAAACAGTTGTCTTTGACCAATGAAATGCGCCGCCGCTAAAGCCTAGCGACAAACGTCGAGGACATCTATCCACTCAAATGTCCGTTGTTCACTAGACGAAACAACTCGCGGAACACAACGAAAGACGTTATTGATAAATATACGACCGTCTGAATCAAGTATAAACAATAAGTCAAGCCGGACCCAACTTAGCCTTAAAGAAGTGACAATGAATCGTTCTCTTAGGCCATATCCATTACACGCGCCCCTTTGAGCGTGCTCAAACGAGACGTCGTGCTACTTCTATTTACTAGTTGGATGGGTTACCATAGAATGCGCTGGCGATCTTTGATAGAAACTTGTTAGAAGCTTACTCTCGGCGTTTGCTTAATACACGAAACGTAACTCCTTTGCAGATAACGTTTGAATCATTCGTGAGCGATAACGCGTCGACGGAGTACACCAATTACGAAAAGCTACTCAAGGAAAAACTTAAAGCCGAGCCCGAAGAAGTGGTTGTTGTTCATAATGCAGGCTCACTTGGTTAGTAGTGTTGAGTAACACACAGCCATTGATATCTACCAGGCGTTGCCGACTCTAGTTAATGCTATGTTAACAGGGTATTGTTACTAACCTCTGTCTTTTACTTGCAACATCTAGAATACACACAAAGTAGCCCAGCTCGTGATTGGACTTCGGACCGATGCTCATATCACCACGAAGTCTTTGAAAAGAAAACACAACTAAACCACGAATCGGCACTTCGTCCGTTTGACTTTTAATCTATTTTCTTTTTGTTTGCCAATGCCGTAGGTAACGTCCAGAAGCCACTGTCTGATCTTAATAATTCAGATGACATCGATTTGTACTTTGCTGCTAATGTCCGACATCCCATGCTTCTCTCTAGCGCCGTCATAGCCCACGTAAAGGTACCAACAAATGTCTTCAATCTGCAACCGCGTACGCTTAATACAGAGTTAGTCATGTAACTAGCAATAGAAGTTAATAACTCTGATGTGTGTGGACTAAGTCATTTTTTGTAATCTGGCATTTTCGAAGTCTTTTTCGGCTTTCGCATGCGATTTGATTACCGAGACAGGTTCTAATTTTCTCAAAGAAAGTTCGAATTGAAATTTATAATGCACACAGGTAATTGCGATCATATTGAGCTTGAATATGGTTTGGAAGTTAATTGGTATTTAAAATTCAGGTGCCTATCTACTTGGTGAACATTTCTTCGCTATGTGGTGTGAAGCCCGTTCCCGGAGTCGGCCTCTATTGCACAGGCAAGGCCGCTCGTAAAATGTATTTCGACTGTCTAGCTCAGGTATATCTAACGACATTGCCTGTTCGATACACTGAAGTGCCTTCATTTTCCTTATCACCAAGTAGATGTTTATATTTGCAATAGATAATATGTTCGTGAGGTTTCCTCGGCCTAAATTCAAAGGAAAACAACAAATAACGCGAACTGCATAAAGCATACCTGCTAGACGTGTATTTGTTTCAATTGACGTTTCATCCGTTTTCGCTCGACGACAGGAAAAACCCGAAATTCGCATTCTTCAGTACTCACCTGGGCCGCTGGAAACGGATATGATGGGCGAGCTACGCAACTCCCCTTTAGCTTCAGTATCGTCAATGGCTAAAAGCTTTCAGGAAAATGGAACTCTTTTGAGTACTCGACAAACGGTCGAAAAGCTTTGCGACATCATCGATCAAGGCAAATTCGAGTCTGCCGCTCACCTTGATTATTTCAACCGCTAACTTACTCTATTGACGTTCTGTACTTCCGTATACACGATTGAGTGTGTTTAATAGGTAGGATCACATATCAGGAGGGTTCACAGAGAAAGTGTGCACAGAGAGATTGCACTCGAAACGAAGCAAGTTCGATGTGTGGACCAAAGGACGGCATGCCGAGTGATTCCGGTATGTGTATGTTCTTTTAGTTTTCATAAATAAATTCCATTCAAATCAGCGGACTGTCTTACTAGTTACTATGTCCTTCGAAAAAAGAAAATAAATAAAGTGAATGTCCATACAAGGTACGAAAACAAATAAGAGTTTATGTTGTCTTGACTGTAGCCTGGCGTTACTGAATTCTTCGTTGAGACGGATTTCAGAGCTTCGCTTAGATACCAAGCTGGAAGATACCAAGCTGAAAAGTAGTTCTCATATTGCGCTAGTAAATTTGAAATGAATGTTATAAACACCAGTGACAATGCATCAGGTGCTTGGACCTCAATTCACTGCGTGGTCACTCAGAGGAATCTTCAGGTGGGATCCTATTGGAAGGATTGGGGGAAAGAGACAGGCAGCTAAACAACACACACACACAACTTTCAAAGCAGTCATAAGAGGTAGACCTCCCAGGTGTTCAACACCACCCAATACTCAAAACTTGAACGCTCGTACATTAAACACTCGTGGTCGAATTGTTCCGAATAGCGTTCAATACAGCCTAGTGCCAAGTGTATATCTTGGTTTGTGTACTAGATACGACTGCGAACTTATATTCAAGATATTGATATTGGCGTGGTTGCGTCTAGCTATTGTTCTTTGTGTACTAGATTATCGCACTACGCAGATATTTTATAGATTACCTCTGGTGGATGAAATAAAAGTGTCGATAATCTGCTAGTGAAGTAACGAACTAGGGATCTTACGATACAATTAACGTTGCTATTATTGTTGTTATGGTTGTTCTTGCTTTGAAATATTGGTCAACCGTAAAATACTCAGACGTAGACCTGTAATGCTAACTAGCGTTACAATTATAGTAACTGGGTCGTAAGGTGCAACATGTCAATTTGCCATTCATTGAACGTAAAAGACGGCCATGCTATGCTGCTCAATGACAGCAATACTTCGGCATGGAGGCATTACGAAACGTCACGGCGATACAGAGGGAGATGCGTCTGTTCAGCAAAGGCTCACCGACTTTGGGAAACCACATAGCCGATAAGGCCATTGAAGGCATTTACTCCAGCGTTCTATCAAGTGTAAGTTTCTCGTTTTCAATGACAGCCTCGTCGTCCTGCGGATGTCTACTGCGTCGTCTCATATTGGTTGCTCATTTTGTATCTTGTGCTTCTTTTCTTCCCATTTATGTTCGCGTTCCTAGTATTGGTTCGTAGAATTATTAAGTTTCTGGTTTGGTTATAGTTGTGGCTAGACTGCATTAATCTCAGAATCTACCTTGAGTGTATTCGCCGAAATGGCGACTGGATATGCGACGTAGTACTTTTAACGTAGCTGCATTTTTGCGAAATCTAGATTATGAAAAGGCATCTGTACTATTTATGTTGTAGTGTACTTGTATTATAGATACGCATCTATCGCCTATGGAAAAGCTCTATTCAATCGTAGTGACTGAGAAGGAGTAAGAAATCAGTAAGTTAAAAAAATTACTCATATCATGTTACCTAAACAATGTTTAGCGCATATCGGCGCTTATGGTAAAAATCAACATGTAATCTCGTTATTTTTTTACGAAGCGATTTCGTGAGCTATTCGCTGCTTTTCGGACCGTTCAGTTCAGTCGACGGGGAAGAGAGCTGCGAAGCCGTCCCTGATTTCGTCCAGAATGTCCGGGGTCAAAGTGCTTCTTCGCATCTTTTTGAACGCATTTCGTGCACACCGACGCGTCACCTTCGGATAGTACAGCAACAAGGAGATATCGCTTTTGAAATAATTATCGTTATTGCTATTAATATTAAAATGTGTTTACAATTTTTCTATGCAAACGGTACTTTTAAATTTAGAAGCCCTCTGGAGAGCTAGCTTGCAGCACTTTTTGAGGACTTAAGTCATGCAACAAGCAAATTTTAAAATGAAATCATGAAGACTTAAGTCATGCAACAAGCAAATTTTAAAATGAAATCAATCTTAGCTCGATTTTAGTAAGTCTTGAATGCGTCACAACGAAAAGGGTATAGTATGGGCCCTACAAGGGCTGAAGACGCAATGCAAAGCGTTGTGAGCCTTCATCGACAATCGCCAATTTTCAAACGCTAATTCACTTTTACGAGCGTTGTCCTTAAACTTATCGTGCACAGTGAATATTACGAGAAGAATTATTATTTCATGTCCAGTCCTCCGTCAACTGTCTCAAACATTAAAGTTCTCCAACTAACTGCCATGTATCATTGCTGTTCTGGCTCCTGAAAGTGTTCATAAAGTTCCGTTTGAAAAGAGAACCTTGATTCAGCGTCTTCCACCACTCTACGGTAAAGATTTTACGGTAAAGATCATATTGACGTCATAATATAGACACGCCAACTTCCATTTTTAGAAATATTGTAACTGGACGAACCATAGATGCGCCAAGACTAGCAACAACTGACGGAGCGAGGGGACAGTTCTTTAGTGACCCGTTGACCTCGGCGTTAAAGGCCCAACACGAAAAGGTTCCTAATAGGCCCGCAAGCACATCGCCCTGGCCACCGCACCGACGTGGCGATCCTGCAGAAAGCAAAAAGGTTCCAAAAAGTTATTAGTGAACAAGAGTAACATCGCCTAACATCGTATCGATCCAAATTTAAGAGCATTTTTCAATTATGTATGAGGCGGTTTTGCCAGAACT
Source organism: Tropilaelaps mercedesae (assembly GCA_002081605.1). Lineage (NCBI taxonomy): Eukaryota > Metazoa > Arthropoda > Arachnida > Mesostigmata > Laelapidae > Tropilaelaps > Tropilaelaps mercedesae. The sequence continues at coordinate 32,036 of MNPL01028973.1, read as the reverse complement.
CTACCTTGTTAAGCAAGCAAAATGACTCCTAAATATGGTCACGTCTGGACCGCATTACTAAAGCCTTTATGAGGACAGTTTTCTTGTCGGTTTACGTACAAAAACTCACAGGTGCTGGCGATCTCTCTGTCAGAACATCCGGCTAATGACCATGCATGTACCCGTACATTACATAGCTTTACCGTTAGTTGGTGCAGGCAGTACACAATTACCGGATACTTTTAAGGTGATACTCTTGCATTTGTGTAATCTCACGGATTGCTACTGACCTGTCTCGTCGCAAACAACGAGGTTCAGTCCATCGCTGATGATGTCCACGGCGCCTTTTGCGACGATTGTGACATTGCCCAAGTTGGAGGCCATCGCTTCAACCGCCTCAGGAACTGGTTGAGACAGAGTGAACTCCTCCTGCTCATGGAGCACAGCGGCACAGCAAAGCGCAGATATGCTGGTGTCAGACTGTGTATCGTGGGCAGCTTCGCACACGACTTTACAAATATAATATTGTTCGTTCCGAGTATCTTACTTTTCCCGAAATGCAAATATCCCGCCGCTTATCGTAAAATTGTTGCCCAGAAAAAACCTAACAGTATTAAAAGTAGTGGTGTAATAATCGAAGATTAAATTGCCGAAGCTCTGTTGCAGTTTCGTGCAAGGACGTGTGACTTTTTAGCATTTTTACCGATTAATGTTCGACTCAAATAATTCGCTTCATGAAGCCTGCTCAAAACAAAAGGTGATTTCCCCTGCCTTTATTGGAAAACTAACTAACATAAACACTACTTAGATAACTAATTAACGAATGAACAATAATGCCACGGTAACATTTCTACTTGAACGTGTTTTGTCTAAGCGGCTCACATCGATATTAGCTGACGGTTCTTGTAAAAGGAACGGTCATCTGAATGTCGCATTTAATAAAATAAAAGAAGACATGTCCCTTTTAACCTTGCGGTATTATAGTCGTATATTCAAACGCTGTCAGGGAAATCGAATTCGGATGCATGTAGGCACTAGGGAATAGTTACCTTGAGCGCACTCTTGTAGAGCCTTTTAAACTCCGAAAAATTAGGCGTGAGAATCGCCCTCCGATAGCCGCGAATCAAGTCAAGCTTTGTAACGATCAGTGGGAACGCTGACGCATCGATGACAATCGGCAGATTCAGTTCCTTGGCCTGTGAAAAATGGAACAATCTTTAAGGCACTGTGTTACTGTGATGTGTCAAAAGTCGAAGACGCGTACTTTCTATTCATTTGGTCTTTCGAGAAGAAATCTTCGTAATAGTGTGCCCACCACAGAAGTTATAAATAAAATATAATATTAAATTTTCTATTTTTTATTGACAAAATTACTATAAATATAATCCAATAAGATAATAAAATTATACAATATCTTATTCTATCCATATAAAATATTATTATTTTTCCCTCAGTTATTAAATTCAAATTCAATATAAATTTAATAAAACTCACTATAAACAAAAAATAAATTCTAAAAAAATCTAATCAATAAATTAAAACAAAAGTAAAAGACTGCATCGTCGCAAAGGTGACCTGGTGGGCAAAGCCGTCGATTGCAAAACTGGATATTGCTTTAGTAAGAGTGCCGTAACGACCAACTGAAAGTTCGTTTGAATTCCGCTGGATTTAGGCACTGTTTGGAGACTTAACCTTTTGTATAGTGGGGGCTTCTTGGCATGACGCGAGAAGTAGTTGCGGCCTTAAAGAGGCACATAGAATGGGGGGGATAGGAAACCCGAAAAAACGTAGCTAGATGCACGAAATACTACATACTGAACAGCGTAGTCAAATATTAGTATTAGATACAAGCCACAATCTGTTTGCCCTGTAGAAAACCTAACCCTATCATTCATCACCACTTCGGCTGTTTTCTACCTCGACCTTCTATGTCATTCAGCTGTTGAGTAGCTTGCTTCATTTAATCAAATGCACACAAGTTTCGCAGCCAGGCCGGTAAGAAATGTTTCCACTTATCAGTTTTTTAATGTAACCTACCTGTTCGATGATGAATGAGACCGCTGTCTGCACGTCAGGCTCCAAGGAGAGACCACATCCAATTACCAGAGAGTGCAGTTTTGGCAAGGTTTTAATGACCAGTTTGTTACAATCCTTACTATCAAGGCACGGGTGTACCATTAAGTCAGGACTGTATGTCTTCAAGGGTGCAGCAGCACTCTGTGGAATATGGAAGAGAAATCGCATTCTTTAGTGGTAATTGTCTAGTGTGGACAACCACGAGAAAACTGTGAGAACTGCTGGTAGCAGACACCTTAAGTGCTGGACTACATAGCTCTGGGCGCTACACTCAAGTAAAATTATAGACAGACATTTCGAGTCTTCTGCTGTCATTGCGGGTTGGTCAAGTAGTAATAACAGAGAGCTGTGCCGAAGCAAATACAAAAAACCGTTGGTACAAATAAAGGAATAATTAGATGAAATAGAAGCCTTTTTTTTGCTATCGCAGAGTAAAGGCATAAATAAAGAGAGAGGGGAATCAATTTCGTAAAGGCTATAATTATTCCACAGCAGCCCTCAACCATCTATTAGATTTCATTATGAACCGTCAAATAAAAAGTGGCTGCGTACCTTTGTAGTAAAGACGTAGACAAGGTCTGCCCCCAGGCGAAGAGCTGACATTGACGCAAAATAGGCTGCCCCTGTTAAAGCAGCAACTTTAGCATTAATGAGTATATATATGTGTATATAAATGTGTATAGATGTATATATATATATATATACTCATTAATATGCAATGCTTACTATTCCCGTTACCTCGTTACAATTAATAAAATAATCTAACTATGTGATAGAGTGGTTCAAAATATGTGTAGCCGTAGTTCAAATCAATTTCCATTAACAGATTGCGGCTAATTATGTATTAGTATAAAGGGATAGCACAGCACTCTCCTTAAAAATAGGGAAATTCAAGAAATATAATAATAATAAGATCTAATAAAACTTATGTAAGAGTTTAATAAAGTAACAATAAATAAAGTATATGGCAAAGATATAAAAGGTATCCTCAAGTATTAACACGTCACTGTAAATGTAGGTCTTTAAAGTAATAATCGCACTAGATAAAAACGCAATTTGTCACAAACCTACAAAGTAATCCGACCCGCCAACCACTCCGATTCTTCCACACTGGCCCTTGTGGCTGCCAAAGTGAAGTACGGGCACCACTGAACACACGTATCGTTGAAACTCGTTCACTCCTGCAATCGAACTCTTCCCCGATTTCGCCATGTTTATGATCGGTATCGATCGTCCGAAATCTGAACCGCCCGGTACACTTTCTTGCCCTAAAACCGATCCACAAATAGTGATGTACCTGCAGAAACTGTCAAGTGTTAGTGGTATCAAATGCGTATACCTTAGCGGACAGCAGATCGTTGAAACATCAGGAAGAACGTATAAGTTACATTCCTTTTGCAAGTCAAAACAACAAACACTATAGACGTTTAACGATAAGCGTACAAATGAGGGCACTCCACGCATAATTTGGGAGCGTCTATCACGCATGAAGTCAAATTACTCCCGTTAGTACAATCACCTAAACTCTAAATCAACTAAACAAAAAGCATACAGCAAAAATATGCCATTAACGGAATTACAATAAGTAGTCCCCAGTTTTGTTTAATCTACTTAGCCACCCGGGCCAGGCGACCTCTCACCTATTAATTCTTGAGGTGACAATTAACCGAGCTTTTATTCAATCACATCACTTCCTTCGTACTCGGACGAGTCCCGCTTGTCGATACAGTTTGCTGCTGTTTTTAGCAATAACTCACCTCCGAAAGGCCACTCTGTAGGCCAGAAGAATTTTACAAGTTGTAAGGAATGGCATATAGGAAGGCTCCCTCGATACTCATAAGTACACACACACGCACAGACACATAAACATTCAAAATTTGTACAGGAGATCGTCGAAATTGACCGCCCCGCTGATCGCTTGAATTTCTACAAATCTTTTTGCTCTCAGGTAGTGATCAGCTGATTACCATCGCCCGTGGCTGCAGTGGGCGAACAGATGATCTTGTCATTTCGCCGCAGGAACTATATAGCAGTTATATTTGTGTCTCTGAATTCGAGCAGACGACTGCCCGACAGTCAACATTTGAAAGCGGGCACTGGAAGAAGGGCGCAATCGTCCCATAGTGTGTATTCGGTGGTGAGCATGTTGGCCACCGACTACTCGAGCAGGTCACGCTGAATGCCAAGAGAATTTTGGTAATTATTTGCCAGGGACAGACGGATGCTACGGAAGTACGTGCGGCGCCCGTAACTCAAAAGGGCATACAACTCTAGCCTACGCTGGGCACATTGGCAGGGAAAAAGTAACGTGAGTGAACGAAATAGTACATTGGTTTATTGTCGTGTGCCCATTGATCTTGAATGAGTAAAGAACAGATGGAGCCTGTTGACATGGCATTCGAAAACGCTACGTCGATACGGTGGCTTTTAAATATGATAAACTGACGACGCGTTGAGAAACGGTGTAGACTGTTGTTGCAAATGGTTATAGATTAAGGTAGCAAGACGCATGAGTGGACCACGGCAAATGGAAAGTAAGAAAGAAAAGCAAAACACTCTTTGGGACATTCGGCCAACGAGCCGGCATTGTGCTACTGATATTGGACTTTATTTTCTTAAACATTCCTAGTAGTCGACTGTGAGAGTTTTACTTAAATTGCTACGTGTTTGAGAGAGGTCGATAGAAATTGCGCAAGCGGCCTCATTTAGGATTACGTCTTGAGAGTAATCTACACAATGTTTAGTCATTTTTAGTGGCGTATTCAGTGGCATTAGTTTATAGACTGCCCAGCGTTATACGCGAGGTTCAATTTAACTATTTGAGGGAGTAGTAAGACTCTAACAGGAGACTATGGATGCTGGCCTCGAATGAAAGAAGGCAAATTCGAGCCGAATAAAATTTTGCATAAGGTGGCTTGTTGGTACGTTAATAAATTAGTTAAGTGGGTAGTTTAAGTTATTTCGGCATTTGAATACCGAAATAGACTCCTTTGAACATGTCGACGAGAGAAGGATTGCTTGTCGCCGTGCGGTGCACTCACAAAAATGTTAAAAAATCGCTGAAAAACAAAACTAAATCTCGTTATCTACGTCGTTCATAGGCTCGTTAATGGAATGCCTCTTTCGCTAAATGTCATTTGCAGAAATAGCGGCTGCGAAATGGAACTATCGGCATTTGCCGCCCCATCATTTTCAGCCGTCCAGTGGCTGAACTCTCTTCTCGACCCACTGGATCCGTCCGAGTCGGCTATCGAGTCGACGGCCAATGAGGTTTCGTTCAAGCTCCAATTGTTCATACATCAACTCTCACTGTCCCTACAGGATACAGCATTTCAGGTAGACAATTTTCCGAGAGACGTATAGAAACCGCCTCCGACATAATCCACAGTAAAAAAAAATACATATATATATATTCGTGCTTTCGTATGTCGTAAGCGATCAATCCTCACGTATTGCTATATCCCGTACAGGTACATTTTCTATGGTATACCAGGTTTATACTTTTTTTTAGGGCTGACCATCAGCCAACATTTAACGTCCACGGTAGCAGTTTTTGCATTACTTTGTAAGTCGAACCTCATATAAATGTAAATGTGCACCTACGAGTCTCCTCCAGTCACAAGGCGCATATGAATGTATTAAACCACCGAGCTCAGCATCACGCTTATACTAGCCACCGCAAACTGTTCGATACAGACACTTGGGCTGACATTGTTTCAGCATACAATCGCTTGAAGTCTTTCCTGTCTAGGTTGCTGTTGGCCCATTTTTGTCACTTGGATATCTGGTCTAGATAGAGAAAGGAGGTCTATAGCGTCGATTCTTTACTAACAAACAAGCGAAAAAGTAATATTGAACGGTATCCGTCAACGCCATTCAACGTGCCGATCACTACCCGAGCAGATCCACCAGCGCTCCGGTCTGTTGGCGAAACTCAAGCGAGACTTTGAAGCGCTCAGAGGAGAGGCAATTGTAAAAAATGGGATGGCGCTTCAGGAGCTGGAGGGAAATCGTAGCGCACAGTATCTTGATCTTCTGGACACCATTAAAACGAGGTTTGTTCATCTTTCACTTTTACGCCTGGTGTCTGCATGATTACCGGCAACGTTTGTGGACCATGAGGTCCACAAACGTGGCTACTGCATTATGACGTTTTCGTATCTTTCAGTTTTCAGGAGTACTAAATTCTTTGGTTCAAGTTAAGCCAAATATTTATATTAAGTTAGTTCAAATGCGTGCAATCAAGCATTTCGTGTCAAATGCATTTGACAGGGCTTTAAACCTTCTAGCCCAGTTCGCATTGTGATAGGCTCATGTCCATTGGACGGTGGGAAATAATTAAAGAATGTTTCGCGGGTAAAGGTGTAGTTGCTATCGACGCTAATTAAATATTATTGCACGGTATGTCGATGCTAATCACTCGATTCACTGCAAGAAATTGCCGAGCCATAAATAGAATTTGAAACCAGAAGTTTGACGTTGCTAGACCGGTGACTTATTTACCAAG
>MNPL01028954.1:13367-26510 GCA_002081605.1 Tropilaelaps mercedesae | reverse complement strand
GCATAATATTCTACTTACAAGCCATATTGTGTTGAGTGCATCTTTTTTGACTAAACCATTTTACTGCTTCCTCGTGTCCCACTACGAACAAACTATTCGATACTAATCGATATCAGCTGAACACGCCCTTAGTGGTGGTTATAATTGATTATGGTGCACGTGTGTCCAGCCTATCAAGGCCTTCGCTACCTGAAAATAATTACGGCCTAAAACAGAGGTCTCTGACGGAAGTGTATTACGTTCACCTATCGATACCGATGTCTGCTTCTCCCGTTTCATCGACAGGTTCCGGTAGCTTACGGCCGCTGCAAGTCGATTTTAGAGTAGCCGGAAAAACACGTTTAACAACACCGTCCGCAGTGCAGCTTGGCACTCGAGCGGTGTATGGGCCTGTACAGAGTCCTGCGTTTCCGCCACTCGTGGCGGCCTTGATGGCCGGTCGCATTCGACCGGCGCGCGCGGAATATACGCCTATAAACAATTTTGCCGGAGACGGTGATATTATTCCGATGTGCTGCTCCTGTGGGCGGAGAACGGGGGAAAATGAAGTGGGTGAGAAACTGAAGCTGTTGAAGTCGGATCGGTTGAGGTCGAGTTATGATGTCGGGCAAAACTGAGCTGTACCAATGCAAATGTCGACGCTGCCGACGGCGAACGATAGCTTACAAACTGACGAAGTCACTTGTGAAGGCATCTTTGGCTTTTCTTTGTAGGATAGGCTTGGGTTTGGGCTCAGGACGTTCACGTGAGCAGACGTTTTATAAAGGACTAAGATGGAAAGATTGCGTCTAGCGACAATGTCTGCCGGGCTGTACGTGTGGGTAGCGGTATTTTCTAATGCCGTTAAAGGTGCCTACCAGAAAGGCAGTCGTTATGACGACTGCGGCTGTTTGTAGACGAGAATATACTACAAATAGGCCAGCTGCGGCAAAACAGGTTGCGTAAAAGTAGTCACACATCACCAACGACAACCTTAGTTAACAACAACGACAACCTTGCATTAGTCTTCCCCAGTACCGATGGATTCACGAAAGAAAACCAGTCTTCATCATTTGATTGTCTCAAATTTTTTGCCCGAACCAAACAAATCCGTTCGTCTACGTCGATTAAGGGGCAAGAATGTTACGTACGGTTTACGTCTGTGCCCCCAACCACCCCCCCGGGCGAGTTTCGTGTTAGGAAATGCACACGGCCAATCACCATTAAAACGTATTGTCACAAACAGCGCTCATCAGCGTTTTTATAAAGCGACCTGCGTAGTATTCCTACCATCTGTGTGACCGCTGGCCATCATCGCTATCGGCCAACAACGCTTGGCGGCCTATACGCGTCGAGCGGCCAACTCCGGAATGCTCTGGGGTTCCAGCGTAGCGAGGCCTCTCTGTGTGAAACTCTGTGTGCCGACTAATTTACTCTGGGCGCGAGTCCAATCGCCGTTTGGCCTTGCCGCGACGTCTGTAGAGCTCCACTCGTCAAGGACGGCACCCCGCTCTGACCCGGCTATGTATGCAACGATTTGCAGATTTGACAGCCAAAAAGCGTCGGAGTAGCGACGGAGGTAAACGATAACATCTTCGACGGTGATCAGTGACATCTGTTTCCACCTCTATCATCCTACATGGACGTGAAAAGTCGCATAGTCCATACGACAGAGACGTGTTCCAAATCGTGAAAGCGACCCGAAACAATTCCGGCGTCACGGGCCAGCCGGAAGCTTTCGTGTGCTGTTGTTGTCGAACATGAATGTCGCACATTGCGATTGTGTAGTCCATATGAACGCGCAACGGTGCCAGCGCACACTCGACGCGCAGACGGAAATGACCGAGAGCGATTCGCATTTATTGGTGACGTTTTTGGCGAGAATGCGGCTGGAAATTACGTCGGCATGCTGGTTTGGCTAGAGTGGCAATGTTTTTGGCGTGTGTGTGTAAATCTGTGTTTATGCGCGCGCGTGTGCGTGTGTACGATAGCCGCTAAGGCATCACTTTACACTCGGATACGCTTATTCAGAGTTCCTTTATCCTGTACGAGATGAACTTTACGGCTTCAAGCGAATAGGCTACCTAAAGGAAGCTTCGTTTAGTCCTAGTTTCTAGCAGAAGGATTGTGCCTATAAAGGTTCTGTCTTTGTGCATCCAGTTTTATCAGCAGACCAACAGACAGGGCCACCGCACGGCGTTGAGAAAACGCTTGAAGACAACAACCCTTTTTTTGTGGCGCCAAGGTGACACTGGAAGAAGCGTGTAGAAGTCGAAAGAAACAAACTTATGTCACATCTTTCGCAGTTTAAGGACGTTATAGAACGTGTAGATTCTAACCACTTTCTACTCGTTTTTAACGGCTCATAATGACGAGCAACTAAGATTGCGTCAAGCGAAGGACTCTATAATCAAAGTGATCCGGCGGTTCTGCAGCTGTGAGACGAACAAAGAAGCCGTCGCTATCAGAGAACCTGCAAAGAGAGCCTATGTTAGCGTTTTTTTAAAACAATGGTGTAGCACAAAATTTTTACAGGCAGCAACCACTGGCGTCGACTCTGAACCTCCGCTGCGTCTCGGTGACTTAATTCTGACGTGACGCGGCCTGATCGTAAACGAGTGATGCCGTATGAACTAGTCCGAATCATATCCACTAGTTCTAAAGATCATATCATCGGCCGGCACCTATATCACAAAGAACTCACTCGCTTCAGAAGTTCTCACTGTTTACGCAGCAGAAAGAGCTGTGTTTTATGTTAGAACAAATTTTACGTGATTAAAAGCGAGCGCCGCTGAAAACGGCGAAGCGGTGGCCGCACTTCAACTTGTTTACGCGTTTCTCTTTCGCTCGGAGCTCTCATGTTTAGCTCCAAGGTGAGCTTGATAATGAAGTGCTCAACAGAACGATGGCCCCCTCGTATAATTATGCGCACAGCGACGTCGAAGATGTGTTAAATACATTCGGTGTAAGTTATCGTAGCGTTGTCAGTATAGCGTTCTTCTGTACGTCGGTTTCGATCAAATAAATGAGAACGAATGGCGAAAACTGTCTAATCTTCTCTCAGCGCGAACATATTCGGAGCTGCTGTGAAGTGTTTCGTCGTTGAGGGCCTTGCCACATCAGTAGTTCGTTTCGCCTTTCGCTCATCGTGTTTTCATGTGCAGAAATGAAGTTGCCCATACGTGACCTCACATATGGTGGCAACAATGCTCACTATGAAACTGAGCGCCTGCAGACTTCAACGCTGATGCCCATGGCAATAGCACATAGGCTTATTCAGACGAGATGGCGTCTATCGGCCACTGAGGGAAAGAGGTACAAATTTGTGATGCTTTCTTCGTAGGTTCAGCAGACAATTTTACTTTCCGGCACAATGCGTTCAATATTGGCGCCGTTCGCGTCTGTATGTGCCAAGCGTTCTGTATCGCGCCAATTGTACCGGTAGCGCCAGTTAGAACGACCGTTAGTCGAGGGCTCTTCGGACTCAATCCGAACTGTTTTGGTCGGTCGGCAATAGCCGGCATCATGTCCCGTTCGAATGCGACGGCAAAAATGACTTACACATTCCTAAGAACCCATTACCGGCCATATGGCCATGGCACGGCAGTGAATAACTGTCGCACTGCTAGTCTATGGTCGCGTGTTTGTTGACTCACCAAAATTTATCTGGATCTATTGCGCTTACTCAGTAGGTAGTAGCCATTGGCGCTGTACAAACAACCCAGTTTCCGAACCCCCGTTCCGAGTTTTGCTCCTCGACTCGCCGTTGTCCGGCGCACTGCAGTCCCTCTAGGTGGACGAAGAGTTATTCTATACGTACATTTTGCTGCCACTCAATATACATCTGTATGTGTGTGTGTGTGTGTGTGTCTTCGACATTAACCACGCGTTGTCATCACGCGTTGATGACCGTCGTAAATTTCCCTTTTTCACTCGTTAGCGTGGCAGGCACTGTTCCGCCTCACTGTCCATTGGTCAGTCGACCCATCAAATTGGCGTGAAGGGTGCGTGGATTTAGTTGGTTACGTGATTATTTCTTTTGCCAAAGAGCGGTCAACGCGTGAGAGCGACCACAACGGTCATACACGGTCGGGCCAGGGGACCCCACCGGCAGAACGGAGGGTCCCGCAGTCGAACCCGGAACTGCGCCCAGCCATCACGTCACGTAGTTAGCCATCGGTATGTCGTTACAAACAGTTTTCCCCTCCTCCTACGCTAACCCTTTCGAACGAGGTAGAAGGAGGCTAGTTAAGGAATCGTGCACAAATACATATCTATCTGAGGGTCTTTAAAATCGCTTTGCTGACGGCCTGGGACGTTACGAAAAGAGGCGCCTTACTAGACGTGTATCGGTTGTTAACTTGAACTTGTCCTGCTTCCTTGTTAGCGACAATCGTTGTCGAGAGGGTCGGTGAGATGGAGTCAAATAATGGAGATGAGTCGAACGGCCTAGATTGCTATCACTAGAGGGAAGTGCCTGCTTTTCGAGGGTGTGCGTGGGACTGATGGTTTCTGATTGCCGACACCAACAAGTTACCGTAGGTACAATTGATTCCGTTTTCATGAGAATTAAACAGGCTCTACTCCAACTAAATTTATATTCTATATCACAACTTTAGCACAACAATTTATAGCACATTTGGCCTAATTCGCCTCACATGGAAGGCGGCAGTCCAAATGTGTGTGTGTCTCGGCTTGGTCATGCAAGACAGGAAGAAGTAAAAACAGCTAAAACAGCCATTCATCGTTTAGCTATAATAGCCGTTCAGCCGGCCCCAAATAAATACGTTGGCATTCATCGATGCCGCATGCCAGTCAGCTATTTCCATGCACCTTCTGTCGATTCTAAACTAAAAAGGCCCCTCCGGCCTAATGCAGACGCACAGCGTTTCCAAATAGGTCGAGTTGGAATTGCGCACACAACGAAGGTGTGTGCAATTCCCCTAATGCGCCAGATATCAGACAGCGCAAGGACATTTGTCCTACACTCGACGAACCCAGAGGCCATATGTTGGTCGCTGTCTGCATATGAAGATTCCGACGTTTTAGGATATTTGCTCACCGGTAGTTCCACCCTGTTGGCTCGTGGATGCCGTTGTCTTCTTTCTGTATCTAGAATCATTGGTCGTGAGGTCTTCCGAGGGTCTATTTCGATGCTTGTGCCAGATTTCTTAAGCTTTTTCACCAAGAACGTCAGTGGCGATTTTTCCGCTAGTGGACAATGGCGACCCATAAAAGTCAAGCGGGTACCGTTGAATGCGTAAAACTGCCGCTTATAGAAATGTATCTTATGTGTATTTCGTTATCGCATTTTGTCCCGCGTGAAGTGACCGCTTCTCTGGTTTCGATGAACGTATCCTGAGAAATACGGAGGCTGAAGCTCGAGCTCACACACCCTGTAAGCTGCTTAGCTCGACGTGACAGTTCACCTGAAAGCCATCTCGTATCATCATGGGCTAACAACAAAAAAAAAAAAAACGGCAGCATGTTTTTCTATGAAAAATTCTATCTCTCATAAAGGTCACCCGCCAAGCGGAGCACCGTTAGAGATGGACTTCGAACGGACTTCCAGAAAAATTGCAGTCGTGCAATCGCAATGAGTCGGAAGATAGACAGTCATGATGGATGAGGAGAGATAGCATTGTGCCCATTCGACTGGTTCAGCCACGTGGAGACGTCCTCGCCGATGGCGGAGTGAGATTGCAGGGTCATTAATCGGATATGTTATTATTAGAGCTCGTGGCCTGAAAAACAAGGCATTTTTTCGGCGTATTGCCACTGCTGACGCGAATGGTGCTTTGTTTATTACTGCGGTCGAATGTCGGTTCGTGGCGCGACGTACAGACTAATTGAATGGTACCACGCGCACTTTAGCCTAGAGAGAAAGAAATAGACTGCATGAAATAGACGCCGCACACATGAAGAGCTGGAATGGCGCTGAGATTTAGGCGGCGATGTAGCCTGCTTGTCGAGGAGGTACATTCTAATGGTTTGTCGAGTTGAGCCAAAAACAGCGGCGTTACATTTGCAGCTCGGCAGATCGGAAGATTGAAGATAAGAAATGACTCTCTTCGAAAATCGATAGCATACCGGATAAATCTGCTCGTCGCGTAAATGAAGCCGTTCAAGGTGCTGGCTAGTTGCAGAAAACACACGAGCCATATCGGCGACAATTAGCAGCGAAACAATTAGCAGCGGTCTGGTTACCATTTTTCCTCATTTTTGTCGGTTATCATAAGATCTAGCCTCAAGTCCATTACAAGAACTGTCGTTGCCGTTCGAAGCTTCATTAACCTATGGCGCGTTACGTAAACAAGTCGCCTTGGCAGCATCGCAAGCTTGATCGGAAAACGAAAACCTCTTAATCTGCAACGTCCACCTAGAAAAACGCCGCCATCGTGTATCAAATAAGAAATAAGACAACAGCCGCCCAGCATCACGCCGCGGCTGGCCTACGTAGTCTGCACAGAAAAATCTGAAAAATCCGAGACGCATTCAATGTTTCCTATTACCTTTGGCCGACACGGTAGTCAGCCGCAGTTGCTAGATACAACCGAGCGAAGCTCCACTGTTCCCTTTTTGTGCTTCGCCACATGTTGTTGCTGTTGTTGCCGGTGTATTTATGGCGCCCAGTCCGTGTGGCTCAGAACGGTGGCCCAGTCGAACGCTCTTCTCCAGTTCCGAGCCCCGTCCTCGCGCGGCTTCTGGTGGCGTTTCTATAGGGCGACTCTCTTCTGTTGTTAATTATTCATTCGTCTGCGGCTGGTTCAATGTCATGCGCGTTTCATCGTTTCAGCCCTGTCGTAGCGATACAAGAGGGAATCCCTTCTGTTTTCAAGCGCCCTGTGTCCGTCACCGGTTCTTCAATGCGGATAGGACTTCTCGGCTGTGTCCACTCGGCCCCCGGAGCTGGCAAATGGTGGAGACAGGGTTTGCGTGCGTACACTGACGCCTGACTAGGCTGTAGAAGTTAGGCCTTCGTTGGCCTGTTTCACAACAGGACGGCCTTGACAATGGGAAAATAGTGTCCGACTGGGTCGACGGCGTTTGTCTGTTCGTTATTTTTAAATTCACGTCTTCACCCGTGTTCGGCATTGTATGTTTTTAGGGCATTTGGAATGCAAAAAAATGCTATTTAAAGAAATGCTAACTCAGCAGAGACAGAAAACCCCTCGAATGGCGCCGGAAAATGGCGATGTAGATTTGGTTAATACAACGACCATGGCGCCATTTATTGCAAAGCCATACATCAAATAGTAGGTGAGTGACAATTCGAACCGGTTTACTGGGCTTCCACCTAGCGTCTCTGAGACGATCGACTTCATCGCCAGCTGTTAGCCATCATCACAGTGGAATCAGTGGAATCCTGGTTCTGAGACATTCAGGACATCTACTGGTGGTTGTCGAGTTTAGTAAATTTATTGTCAGCTCAAGCGTCACCTACGGCTGACGCAAACGACATGGCTGGCCTTTGGTACTGCTCGACTCTGCCGTACACCGACACATTTTTCTATTAAACAAAATAAACAAACAGATCAACGGCCGAATAAAGACAAATATATCTAGCAAGTAAACGGGTCCACTGGACCGTATGTATATTCTTCAGAGGCGTCCTTTAACGCAAGCTGGCCCAAGTCACAGAAATAAAGCCTAATTTGACCGACTGAACGACCATGATCTTTGGCGAGCTTTAAATCTACTGGTAAGCTTCAGTTACAGATGCCCGCCAGTAAAGGGTGATTGTGCTCACAATAAACCGTAAAAAGGCTGTTATTGTTTTTAGAGAGAGAGATAGAGAGAGACGACTGAAATAATTCAAGGGGCGTACGAGGTCAATAAAAAATACAGCCTGCCAACACTTTACAAATGGTTCTGCTTTTGGCCTCCCCTTTTATCTATCGTAGGGAAAACTAATGAACCCGGGGTTTGGCCGTTTTTCTGAGCGCAGCTTGATATCGAATTGCTTCGACGCATTTTGTTCGCGCTCGATGTTGATGTGTCTGGATAGAGTGGGTAAAATAGAACCATAAACTGATACCCTGACGTCATATAGCTGATTTGGTGGAATTCGATATGGCAAACTGTGACAAACGTTTGCCTGGACCCGTTTGCATTTGCTGATGTCGTAGACCGAATGTCGTCGTCGCTCTAGGATAGATTGTGTCAGTCTGGATGTCCAAATGGATGCAACGCGTCGATATTTGACCAGCGACCGACGAAAAAGCTGCGGGTTTTTGATTACTTTAAAGTGAAGCTGTTCCGGCCATGGTGACAATGTTGTATACTGCTTACTAATTATAGCTTCCAGTAACCGTCGTGGTTGGCCTTCAAGGCGAAAATCTAACCCGGTGTCGGTTTTCGTCTGCGGGGCGGTAAACTTTTGCGCGGCTGCGTTGTGGTGGGTGACGGATGAGATATAATTCTTTTTAATATATCAAGAAGGTGCTAACAAAGCATAATCGGCCAAACGGGATAGATGTTCGTACGTCATAGCGATCGAACTACGAAAACAAACGGATAAAATTTTTTTCGCTATCGACTTAATCCACGTTACAGAGTTTCGGGCAGGATCAGTATTGACCGACGAATCTTACGTGTGCATATTTACATTTGCTGATTTAGCAATCAGGTCTATTAAGTGGTGCTAGTTTTGTATCGGACGGTCAGCAAATTAGTCTTCAGTGTCTGTGTTATTACCGCAAGCAGATAAAATCTACCGTTAGAAAAAAAGCGCTACATTAGAACTGCGTTGTGTGTACAGGCAACTGTCATGGGGCCTCCCCATCAAAGGAGATTATTATTTTAAATTGTCATCATTACTGCAGTGTCCCTTCCACGTGGTTGCGTGTTTATGTTGCGTATTTATTTAGCGTGACGAAGCATAGCCACATCACAACAAAACGTCCGATTACGTCTGATTTTGTATGAATATAAAACGATACGACAGCGCCTTTGAGGTTGATCATCTGCACGCTTCGCCACTATCCACCGCTTATTCAGACATTTGAACGCGTTTGCGACACGAATATATTAATTGGCAAGTTTAGCTAGGTCAGCGCCATTTGCTCATGTCTTTAATTAATTTTTCGCCTGTTTTTCTGGAACACAGGGGCCGCCGCTTTCGGCTGAAAAGCGGAATTCCGCTTATCAACAAGGTCCTTGTCGCGGTAGACTTCGACCACACCCTCATCGATGACAACTCAGACACGTACATCCAAAAGCTCGCCCCCGGTGGCAAATTCCCCGCCGAAATGCGGGAGAGATATGTACCCGGTGAGTACCTATTTGTTTCCTGCCGATTCTAGACATACCACGGGCCAGGACACCTCGCTGCTATATCCTTACTGACAGTTGAAGTCAAGGTCGCCTTGAGTGTGGGCAAACGAAGTGACACATCGATGCTATTTCGTCAAGAAAATCGGCCTTTTCTGTAAGCGATGCTCGATGTCGCCAACACACCTCAAAAACGGACAATGCAGATTGAAGTTGGATAATTCTTTTTCGGTGTTTCGATAGATATCTATTGAAAAATAGCGCTACATACAAGATGTGGTGGATGTCGAACGGTCTACGCATATCCACAATGGCAACCGCTCGCAACAACAAAGCTGCACATAAATGGTTGCAGATTAAGGTGATGTTAATTACGAACGATGCGTTGAGACCTACGTACGAACGAATAGGTTGTACGTGAGTCATATGACTGACCTGGTCTGGTACGGTCTTAGCGGCTTAGGCGTTGATATTTAGCTGGCCTTGTCGATGGGATCACGTTTTCTCTCTCTCTGTCCTTCTGTCTCGGTAAGGCAAAAACAGTGGCCCAAAAAATAACCGCCAATGCGGTCCCTAATCGCCGTCCCGTGTCACACGTTCATCGTAATATTGGCATCGCAGATGCTTAGCCCCCCATACGTCCTTGTATATTTCCCCACTAACGAAATAGCTTCGACAGTAAACCTAGCAAAAAGGCCATGCAACACTGCGAGACTGTTTTGCATGATAACAACGAGAGGCCGAATCACAAATGAGCACTGTGATTCGTGTTCGACCATGTGTATTTGCACTCCGCATAGATTCCGCGTCTGCTGCCGCCGAACGCTGGCCACCGTTTTAGGCCGGTTTTTTCCCGGTACTCCAGCGAGAGGAGTACCGCCAATCAGGTCCAGTTTCTACGGCGTTAATAGCGGCTGTCGTTACCGGCGTTGTGGTACCCGTAAGCGATCATCACTCAGTGCCCATCTTTCTTTTTTGCTGCGGCTGTTGTGACACCCGCCAGCCTCTGATGAGACTGCGCGACTTGATTGTGCTTAACTATTCGCTCAATCACCATCGCCGGCTCAATGCACCACGCGATAGAACGGGGACACGCACACGATGCGACTTTGGGGGCCGATTAGATAGTGCCGGTCGCCGACGAGTAACTGGATTTAGTTGGAGTTTAGGTCGCCGCCAAATGTCGAGGTGGTTCGAAGTGACGTCCGGCCGGCAAACGACGAAGAGACTGAGGCTGGGGGTTGGCGTTCGTAATTTCGTTGTTTTCGGGTTATTTTCGTCGTTAGCGTTTCGTCGTCTGTTGGCCGTGCGGTGAACGTTTCGTAGCAGTATTGTTGGAGTGAGAACGGGAATCGCTCGGGAATAGAGTGATAGAGTGGATATCAAAGTTTGCCGAATCATCGCAACACCGTTAGGTCGTAGGCGACAAGTAATAAAAGCACCTAATAAAAGCAAAATATCGATGTCTTGTACCTCTGTGAGAAACGGCATTCCAGATACCAGGGAACGTCAGAGCAAGTAAAGACGCTAGAATCTACCGCTTGCCGTTGGCATTATTGGCATATCCGCCCGCAGTTTGGGCTGTAATCTACTATAATAACAATCGATATGTCAATTACTTTTCTTAGTTAATCAGAACTTTGCAAACATAAATTACACAGAAAAAAATCGACATTCCAAACAGCGTCCAAGTGTCTCGTTCCGCGCGAACGATTCGATTATCGTTTAGCCGTTTGTCGTTTCGATCTGATGGCACACGTCCCCTGTATATTATCCCCAGCATCGCTGAACGTAGTAAACGTGGTATGATGCTAATGCCAACGCTTGCGCCAGGGGAAATATCCCCGCATATTTATATGGCCTGCTCTATGACCCGTTTAATGAACACATGTTCATCGAAATGCAGGACACTTATAGGACAAGGATTTCGCATCGGAGTTAGCGCCTGTATGTCTATCCGTGTTGTGGGCCGAGGAAACTGGTTAGGTCCGCTCCCTAGGCTCAAGGCTTACGTATGGACCGTTAATGCGTTCTCCGCATGTTTATTGAAGTAAATGTGTGTAGATGTGTTTGCCGGTTGGGTACAGTAGATGCTGTCTACCGTAACGGCAGTGCATGTCCCGTATGGAGAATAAATAAAAGCTGTTCAACGCGTTTATGTATAAGAAAAGATCATGAAGTCACTTCATTAAAATGTGTGCGTGCTCTGCCTGTATTAGTAGGACATTCCTTCGATCCTAAACATATGTATTTAATAACAGAATACATATCTATATGATTACTAAATAAAGGGACGAAGCGAAGCAGCGACGGTGTCAAGCACTATGGCGATTTCCGGTGAGCTGCTGTCTTAGTTGCGTCAAATGCTATTAACAGCAGTGCACTGAGTGGGTGTCATCGTCGTGTGGCCAAAAGTACGCGAAACCGCACGGCTGACAGATATATTCGCATGAGTCCGCCGAAGCCGAAGGCGAGCGGCGTTTGATTGAGGAGTCGGTTCGTTGTTTGTCAGTTAGTCCACTAACACAGCCCCATACTAATTAGTTTCATTTTCAACATTGATGTGGGCGTCTGATTAAGACGAGACAGTCCAGCGGCACGCTGGCGTTATGCCTCTGAATCTCTGTCCGAGTCCTTGTCTACGACGAGGTCGAAGCCCGCAGTAGACTGAGACTGTGTTGCCCATCACGTTAGCCAATAAAGTGACCAACAAACGATTTTCTCGTTCGCTCTCGATCGATATATATGGAACAAACCGAGTGGCTATATCACAGAATGTCTACCCGTCAGCAGCTACCACGCGTAGTAACCAGTGAGAACGGTGTTCTGGTAGCCTGCAACCTTCTGTGAGTTTCCCATGGACAGGTTGACGTGCAGATGCACCGAATTGCCATGTCACGGCCAACGTACTTCTAGACTACACCGTCACGAACGGTTTAATTTCCTCTCTTTACGGGGGGTTTGTCTAACGGGGCTTTTATTTGCTCGCGAGGGAGTAACTCCCCCGAGAAGTGATGAAGAAAGTCTAGAAGCCGGCCTCCGTGTCGCGGCGGACGACGGCTACGAATTCAAAGTTCGCAGAGCTAATTGCCTTCGAATCGCTAGAGAGAATTGAAACGTGGTCACGTCGCGATCTATTGGTTGGCGATTGCTCAAGGCTCTGTGCAATTCCCGACGGGTACATGTACATCAGAAACCTGTTCGTCGTAGTAGAGTGCTGGAATTCGTCGTTTGCAGAAAGCTCTTCGTTTTTGGAAAGCGAGGTAATATTCCGTTGGTTTGGTTTTTGAAAAGAGTAACGAGAAAAGAGTCGAACATCTTTGCCACACGAGATATTTTTCTAATGTTTTGCATGCATGATTAATGGGATACAGATCAAATTTCAGATATTTGCTCGGACTAAGGGAATATAAAGCTCTCACACAGAGTCAGATTCGTGTTCCAGCAATATAGAAAATATTTAAAGAAAATTAAACGACTTTACTGTGATTTCGTAAAGCAACAGAACGGTGCAGTTTAGCCTTCGGTAACGATGCCATCCTTCCTTAAACATTGCCAACGCCGCCAGCTGCTCCCTTTATGAGTGGTTACATAGGCATTCACCAGTAATAGTGGTTCATTGGAGCTGCTTATTAGGATTTCACCATCGATTGCCATCTTTTCCAATATATATATATATATGTTTTCCATGTTATTCCTCTCTCTCTCTCTCGGCCTTTTTCGGTATCTTTTCAACACTTGTAGGTTATAAATAGCCAGCACATGTGTTTCACTATGCATACGAATATATTTTACATGCATCAGACGCGTCACATTATCCATGTGCCGCCTGCCAACGTCCCCGGTAAATTAAACGATTAGAGACGTTTGTCAGGCAATCTGACGCGGACG
>MNPL01028942.1:933-35503 GCA_002081605.1 Tropilaelaps mercedesae | reverse complement strand
ATATATATATATATATATATATATATATATATATATTTTTGGATTTGGTCATCAAGTTATGGTCCTCAGGCTCGATTGCGAATCACATACATCTAAATGGTTATGATCAGTATTACCAGGACACCACAATACTAATATAATTGTTGGATATAATAATACCAATAAGAGGAGGAAACTATTTTGTTTTGCCAATTGGTAAGCTAGATAAATTAATGACAAAACCCTCAGCCATACAGTTAAAAATTTTTTACCAATTTTTCAACTTTCTATATAGTTGTGTTAGTGTAAAATACTGAACGTCACAGACAAAGCATTGCATTGCTGGTAAACCGCCAGTTGAGACACCTTCCTCGGAATGAAATGAACAATGAAGTGGAAGCAACACTGACGTAGTATAATATGATGCTGATATTGTAACATACGGTGACATGTCTATTACAACAGGAACACGTTTTGATAATAAGTTGATTATGCTGTGTATATGTGTGTCAGTGTCTATGGACATCTAGAACGTTCGCAGAGAGTGAGCAGACAGGAAGGAGTAGAACCAATGAACAAGACGCACCACCAGCGTAGCATCGAAAGAACAGCAGGCGGAGATGAACAAAAACGAAAAGTGAAAGAAGCAGCACACACATACAAACACTGCGTAACAAAGTCAAGAATAGCTTGGCAACACTGACCTTACAGTTACCCATAATTCGCGCTTTCGACGAGCCTTGGTTCCGGCATTGCAATCGACATTTGTATCCTTTGGGATACGAACACAAGCATAGTTTCGCCGAACATTCTAAAACGCCTGTTCGTCTCGTCCGCGTCTGTCAGTCAGTCAGTTTTGCTTATAGCAATACGTCAGAAGTACCTTTTCAAAATGCAAATATTACTTCTAGCATAGTGTTAAGTAGTTAAGCATATTAGAACACATCTATAGTAGTTGTAGTAGAAATAATAATAATAATAATAATAATAATAATTATTATTATTATTATAATTATTATAATAATTATTAATATTGTTATTCTAAAGATCTTTAGTACTAGCAAAATCAAAATTGTTCACCTTTAAGTTGATCCAATATAAAACGGTACAGTTGACATGTTGGCAGATTACTTGACATTACTATATACATAAATGTACAAACTGTCACTGTGCACACCAAAGAGTAAAACGTAGCAGTAGACAACCACATTAAATTTTAATTGAACTATGATCTGTAAGTCACTCTTTCAGCTTAGCATATTGGCACTCATCCTTAAACAAACAATTGCCAAGGACAGACTATTGAATCGGTCTAATCAGTGGCCAAGCCGGGTTTTTCAAGATTGTCTTTCTATTCAGGTGTCCCATTGTAACGTTATATGTGCCTACGGTCTCGCAAGAAATATCACAAAAGTTAACATTCTTTCAGCTACTATTACTTTACTGTCACAGCTGTTTTTGCTACTGTCTCCTAAGAAAGCCCATTCTTCATTGTGTGTCCTCGACCAGTCATAGCAAAGCTCTCAGCACCTATTCATACCACACTGCAGCCACTACGCGGTCTTTGAACTAAAGCAGGCAATCGCTCTGAGTTGAGTATAGTTGCAAGTCAAGCTTATAATAAAGTGTAGTACCCCGAATACCAACTCATTAAATATAACATGGGCCCGTTCCAATGTCATTAACTACGACAAACTTAATAGCGGCCCTTGGCCATAAACCACATGGATGATCGTCTACTGACACCTTTCATCGCTTTCTACCGAGTAGTAACAGAAGGAGGTTGTTATTATCGCCATACGCTTTTTTTTTTGTTCTCATATTCTAATTTTTCCGTTGCGTAACAAAAATTTGTCGTGTAAAGCAATGAACAGGGTGACGCTAGGAGCTATTAGGACCGCGCGTCGTGCGTATACAGTGCGACGTTATATAACCCTGATAGACAGCTGACAGAGATTGAAAAGATTCTGTTGACACTATTAGATGTTATGACTCCAAGACTTTTAAAATTAGAACTAAAACGGAATTTCGTTTTTAAAAGTTACTACTATGTAGGAAAAAAGAGAGCATATTATTGAAAACGCTCAATTTGATAATTTCTCGAATACCCTATTCATATTCATACAACCTTCATACAATACAATTCGTACAATAGAATAGAAAAGAGCAAAAGTGCGATACGTTAAGAAACAGCAGGTGTTAAAATAACAACAGTGATAACAAAATTTAGCAGGAAAATAGCTTCAATAGAATTAATGAAGAAAATTTGAAGTAAATGGCGGAGCCTGAAAGCGCTGGTACAGGTGGCCTGCTGACGGAGTCTCATAATGGTCAACTTTAAACACGACAAAACGAATGAAGATGATGAATGCTTGCGATGCATCGAAAAACGTCACACCTAAGATCATAAGCCTATCAAAGCACAATTATAATACAACACATGTATATACAGTGCCGAATTTGACGCCCACATAATAACTAAACGTATATAAGTCACTTCAGTTAATCGATTAGAAATTTTGACGGACTTGTTAAAGACTTTGAGATCAAAGATTAAAAACCGTTTTTAGCAAGTGATTTACATTGTATGTCCTTAAAATTTGAGCGAACTTCTAGAATACAAAAATACAATGCATTGATGGCGCGTTTGGCCGACTATTTTTTAAGTGGGCTTTCGGGTTTGTGTTTTACACCGCTAGCATTTGAACACCTCGCTGTCCTTGAGATCTTTAGATGAACCATCTTGCCACAAGACTTAACCAAACGCCCAGTTTGAGGCGTTAAATTGTCGACGTCGTGCCTATTCTTAGATAGCTTTTGAAGCAGCACCAAGCTTGAAGTTAAGCGACTCTAAACGACATCATCTTCTGAGTGTCGAAGGGGGTCTATAGAGTTTGTTAGAGGGACAGTTAGGAACGTCAAAACACCTACATCCAACAACGATCTATGAGAAGGAATGTGCGGCGTATACCACGCACATCTCGTATATTCTGCGTTCCCTCATATGAACCTTAGAGGGAGTGAAACGAAATATTTCATACGCTGCACGTTTATGCTTCACCTATTTGCGTTGCTATTAATGTGTGATCCTTTTTTACACAAGAATTGAGATAGGGATTGAAGATTCCTATCGGTACTGGCATAGAAAATATTTTTGACCCCCGACGCGTTTAATTTCAGGCAAACCACTCACTAACAAAAATAGTTATCTAATCAAATATTACATATTGACTTTATGCAAGTTGTAATCTAACTGCATTTCTGACTAAAGACTTTTAAGCTGGGCTACTGTATTCCCAGTCTTCATAGACGTCACACGACTCTAAACTAATGTAGAGTCAAATCAATAAAAAATATACTGTTACTTAACTCATGATTGTACAATAATATTTTTTATATGTCGACCATACTTAAATAGTTTTGACGAAATTTAAAGTCATTTTGCGCAATTAAATACAATATATTAAACCGCATTATGTATTCAAGAGGTGGAGATGTGGAACGATGTCAGAAGCCATCGCTTTGTGCAGCTACGTCGCTCTAGAAAATGTTGGTTTTGTGCTTTCCATTTTCTTCTTGTGATGCCAACTACGTTTACAACAGGATGGTCTTCCATGAAATTTTGCGATAACGCTGATATTGAGGATGTGTAGGGATGGTAAAGCAAACCCAAACTAGAAATTCCCCAGACTCCTGTCGCGTAGCATGAGCTGTGCCTATGACCTTGGTCAAGAGCTGTGTGAAATTTCATAAACACATAAACAACACGATAGATCGTTTCCCAGATTGAGAGGGTCCCGTTATGTTGTTGTTTCTGCTGTTAGTGTCGGCAGCGCCATGCTCTGCGTTCATCGCCTAAACAATCTTAAAGATACACGCAGCAAACAATCCGACTACGTTCCGCTATGTAAGGATGTCGTATATCGTCTCTACGCAGACTCGGAGAAGCGTCCGAAGGGATCTTCGTGCTCGCCGCAACTGCGACACCAATCAAGAATTGCATCAATAACAACAAGGGACCCTGTGGCCCTGCCACAGCTACTACAGCTAGCGATAACGGTCAGGAGGCTTCTTCAATTCAGCCTGCCGTTATTGATGTTTCGTCCCGGCATGCAAAACATTGCTTGATGGCAGCAGATTCACCAGTGTGGCACACAGAAGTTCTCGCGTATATGACCCTAGGACTAAATTTTGCCTTAGAGTCAAAGCAGTTAGCCCGTATTCGGCAGACACGACTAAAATGCGTGGTTTCAATTAGAAGGAAGATCCTCTTCCTTTGATTATACGTTTGACTCTGAGCTGGTGCTTATGTTGACATTCGACTATCTACGCGATTATATCCATTACTGTGATTGTCAATCTACATTCCACCATATATTCGACTACATATCCATCCACCAGTTTATCTTTTCTCAACTCAGCGATTAAATTCAATTCATATTCAATTCATGCCACCTCATATTGGAACTTTTTCGTGCGCCGCCACCATCACCCCACGCCTGTGCATCAGTGGTCGACGTAGATAGGAGAAGACGCGTTGTGATAATCCCCGATTAGAAAATGATGATCTTTAAAATTTGTGTGTTTAGAACTACATTACTCCAAGCACAAACGGGACATCATTTGATCTCATAATGGTCGCTGCGATCGTGAAAAACTATAGTACCACTGCTCCATCAAAAGAATGCGTCTATGTATCAGTGTGTGTAACGTAATAACTCTCAAAGCCTAAATCGTATCAGTATACTATTATATATGCATAACTCTACTACGTAGCAAGAAGCATCTGTGAAAACGTGGCAAATACCCCTGTACCCTCTCTTAGCACTGTCTGCGCCACATGACCTAGATCCGCTATCGTCATCGGCCACATGCATATGTATACAATAACAAGTGTCTCTCAGCCGTCTAGTCAACCACACACACACACACACACTCCCCTCTCTCCCACCCTTCGCCACACCCCCACTCAGTTTGATGTCAGAGGTGACTATACAGAAGGTTTCCTATCTCTAAACTATTCAACCAATTGAGCCTTATGCAAGCACCGACTTCAAATGCTACCTCACATAGTTCGGATCAGGTACAGAATGTCTCAGGACCAACAAAAGCAGATGATGCTAGAGAAATGGGTCAGACGCTTTCACATGGTTCGACCGTAACTGCTGCTTCTAAGAGGACAGCTTTTGCTCTTCATTCAAGCGAGCTTAATCTGTCCAACCTGCTTGAAATTCGAAGTAAGGTCACACAGATGGCCCCAGCAAACAGCCGGCAGCTCAAAAATGGCGGTCGCACTTGTTGAAATGGACCACGATAAAGTGTTACAATGTAGTTTCATTTTTACCTGAAGTTAATTTTCATAGATATCACATAATTATATCCTTATTCGTTCAATTCATTTTCTTCCGTTCCCGATTCGCAAAAGGGTTGACGACTTAATTCCCAATTTACTTCAAGTAGAAAATTCAATCACTAGTTGTTCGCTTTAATTGTTGCATAAATGTGTTATAAATCATCTGATCTGCGGTACTCTAGGCCTCTGTAAAAATATCTAGGGACGAGCAAGGATTGAGCTAAATAATCTCTTGCCAATACTATGTTTTTAGTTCAAGACGGCAACATAGAAAGTTGTTCGGAACTATTAGAAAGTTCTGCTTGTTTTTCTGAACTTTATTCACACACATGTTTCGATAGTACTTAAGCTACTGCCGAAACGTGTCAAAATGTGTGTGCCAAAAATATTTAAGACAGATTAATGGAAAATATGGTTAAATAGTTAATTGGCGGCACATATTAAATGTAAATAGGATACTTCAAGTGGATCCACCGTGCAGTCGTTTATCCCAAAAAGTATGTTTCTCCTGTTCTACGGTCAGTTTCAAATAGAAATTTTGGCTGCTGTTTCAAGGGCAAACTACAAGAAAGTGTAACGATAATCACAAAATAACACATTACCATCCATGAAGAACCCACGCATCATGCTAATCGTAAGCATTCTCTTAATAATATTACAAATAATAAAGGGTACGTTGTGTGTGTGTGTTATACCACACGACTATAATTCGAAGGAGGGAAAGAGAGAGGACGAGCCGCGGGTTGACCATAATCCTTCGGCTGCGAGTGAAGCTGCATTCCCATATCATTAATTCTTGTATGCGTTATTCCTGCCCGAATATGCGTGCTTACGCGTGTACCTATCAACATCGTAAATCTCAGTCAAGTCGCGTTGTTGAGTAAGGCGGAAGCCGTCAACCAGATGCCGTTAGAACGAACTTTTGCGGCGGCCGATGTTGCTCTTCTGCCTGATGAATGCCATGGAAAGTATGTGCTATTTGGCGATATTCTCCTCCTTTATTAAATCTACGGATGACTGGAGTGTTGCATTCGCTGTTAAGGAATTGTTTTCATAACCTACTTCAATTTGTTGGGCCTCCAGCGGAGAAAGGGACTTCCGGGAGCGACACATTCTCAACCATGCTACATGGAGAGATCTCTTCAGCTAGCTAGACTTCAGAGAAACGCAGCGCTGCTGCAGAGCAACTCGGTGATCAACTCTCAACCTTAGATCATCACTCCTGTCTCCTCAACTGAGATGAACTGCTAGAGAATCCTCTTGAACATTACCCAAAGCTCCAGCTGGTTCCTCCCTATTCGGTACCTCGACTTAAAATCTTTCAAAAATCGCGCCAAAAAATTAGGCCTCATTCTTAATTCTGTAGACGAATATCCGGCCGAAATGAATCCTCTAGCCCCCTTTGAACTCTATGTTCTCGAGGAGTTGCGGCCTCCCAAACATAGCCAGCGCTCATGCCACGAAGACGTCCGGTACTGCTGCTGCTGCTTTTCTTACTGCCTGCTCTCGGCTGTTGTACATATTCTCGGCTCTTCCCTTTGGAGGCGAATAGCCTTCTAACGATCTTTGGCCTCCTAGCGACTTTTACCGTTAAAGGTAGGATGTCTAGCGCCACCTTCTAGCTTCTTGGAAACATGATACTTGTTCGTTCACGATAAAGAGTTAGTTGCCATACAGTTTCAGAGATCACAACGATAGAGTTTGCCGCAAAAAAGAGAGTCTTAAGGGATACAAGGTAAAATGTTCACACGAAATCCGTTCCCAATATTTCGATAGCCCTCTATCAATGGCCGTGTAAAGAAGGATTGTTGTTAATGATGTGAATCGGCAAGAAATATGCCAATTCTAGCGTTGTTTTTTTGCCTGTGAAAGACTTGAATAAAAGCGCTCGCAAGCATTTTAACGGGTGTGGCAGTTGTCTGTGTTAAAACTGACGTTCTCCGAAACATGATACGGGATGCAGTGTTAATGTAGCCGCGTTGTGCGATCAAGCGCCATTAGTGTAGACTGCTTTTACACCGGTTTAACTTGCGAGAATCAAA
Source organism: Tropilaelaps mercedesae (assembly GCA_002081605.1). Lineage (NCBI taxonomy): Eukaryota > Metazoa > Arthropoda > Arachnida > Mesostigmata > Laelapidae > Tropilaelaps > Tropilaelaps mercedesae. Next base: position 28,129 of record MNPL01028942.1, on the reverse strand, counting down.
CACATTTTAGAGCGGATGTCATTAATTTTGCCTTTGACGCCCAGCCGGTGTAGGATTAGTACGCTTGTAGAAGGACCATTTTAATACAATTTGGTCTGCTCACCATTTTTCTAACCGAAGCCTCGCCGGTCACGTATTTACAGAAACGCTCCCAAATTTTATCCCACATTATTTCCAACCATGCTCCTACTGAAAAGCCCTGGTAAACTTTGTATTCGTGGTTCAAGCACGGATATATGGAGCTTTAGAAATACGTTTCGCTTCTGACGATGATTCATGTCGTACGCTCCGTTGCAGATGGCACGCGACAGACCTCCAAAGATCGAAGTTTCCATACCTTGAATCCCACATTCTTAGCCATACTGTGACGCGTCCCTTAATGTGCTAGCTCAACCAGCAAAACTATCTTGAAGCCTTACCTCTTAAAGTAGATTCGTTCAAAAATGCTAATGATTTAACTCGTACCGAGTGATCACTACAGCAAAGTAAGCGACCTGGTTTGAGGTTATCTAAAATAACAAATACCGCCTATATATGCATACATATATTTGTATTAAGTATAGCTTCCATTACATTTAGTAGTAACGCTTTACTCCAGAAAACAACGAAAATAAGCAAGAAAAGACGGCTTGCTGCCCATCGTCACCAAAAAAGTCAAGATTTCATTTTGACGTTATTGCCAACAGCCATTAATAAGGATTATAAGCGATTCTATGCGGCGTGCCATTTAGCGCAGCAAACTTGTCTTGTAAGAATGGCTCCATTAGCAGCAACTCAATAATCTGAATTTAATAAAACCCATACCTAAGAAGTACATGCAGTAAGCGTATATGTAGAAAAAGTCGTCTATAGGCTTAACACTCTCACCGATTCATTATATGGATGGTTATACTTACCACATATAACAAATGCCGAACTATCATTCAACCTTTTTTGTTGCTGAGACTTCTGTAGATGAAGTGTATTATATACGGTGGGGTAAGACGCTATGTGTTAGAGCATTTAGGAAAGACCGCTTCGTATGTTCTTTAAGTGTGCGCGCCTTTCGATAGACTTTGAGGTGAACTCGTAGCGCCAAACTTGCTTCTTCACCCGCCTTCATTTCCTCTTTCACTGATAATGGCTCTCTCTACTCGTGCCTTAATGTTTATATGTGTATGCTGTACCCGCTGCATCGACAGGAAGAGTTCTATATTCAAATTTGGCATTTCGTTTCCTTTCCTATTGACAGCTACCGTACGACTCAATGGATGTACCGAGTGCGTGTACCAACTGACGACTTTTCGTCCCAGGTTGTGCCTAATCCGGTGATACAGTTGTCTGCCAATGAACGAGCGCACGTTGCATGCATCGACCTATTAATTCAAGCACGCGCACGTTCAGATTAGACATCGTAGGATAAGGCTAGAAAATGAAAGAAAGGAAGCGAAAAGAAATGCACATATGTGTGCATTAAAGCATGATACATCGCTAAAATTTCGTATAGTTTTTCTATAGGCCATGCCGTCTTTTAAAGCATTATACGCGTTGTTGCCACATGGAACTTGTGCTGACGACAGCACCAGCGTGCACGGGTACATATAATATGGTTATAACTGAATGAAAATGTATGTGCTCATGTGAAGGAGTCTTGCAGACCGCTCTCTATGTCCTTCACCCGCAACCTGCTGAAGCCAGAAGCGGCAGCGTCGGCGGTGGCGTTCCGCCGCTTGCTGTCACTGCCTCTATTAATGCCGGCTCTGTTACTGCTGCTCAGCTATTTCTTCTCGGGTCACATCCTCCCTCCTCTTCACTCTCAACCACCGGCTGTTATGAATTTGGCGACGACTTAACCCAGCTTTATTCATCCAAACAATATATATATATATATATATACACAGACACATATATCCTTAAGAACAACTACCTTGTTGGTTTCTCCAACCAGAATCATAACCCGGTTTAGTCAAGCTCTGCCGTTGCTTCAGAAAACCTGTATCAGTTGGTGGTACTGGTGGCGGCTGGTTAAGAGAGAGCGGCCAGTCAAGCAACATGACCAGGCAACCACCTATCACCCCCCGCTTTAACCGTCTTAACCCCCAGCCGGCTGGCTAACCCAGTTCCTTTGTCATTAACAACACAGACCGGCTGCTACCTTTCCTTCTTCTGCTGCCCAATCCGGAATAGGCGGCCGTCGCTGAGAACAGATCGTTCACTGGCCGTAGTTGTAGAACTAACAGCAGCAGCAGCAGCAATCAGAGTAGTAGTGGAACTCTCGTAGTACAACTACTCGTGACCCAGTTAGCTAGGGGTGGAGTGCGGATCGGCGAGACCTCCAATGGGTAAGTGAGTGAGTGAGTGAGAGTATGTCGTCGAGTATGGCGAAACAAAGACACTACCCGCAGGTCGCCGTCGCCAGAACTAAAACATCGACTAGAAAGTATAAGAGGCTGGAATAGTGAGAATACGATAAGCTTTTTTAGCAGATTGAAGTACCGGCGACGACAATTGCTCTGTGGCAATACCTACTGACTTTAAAAATATCACATAACTTCTCTCGAATTCCAATCCTCAACTTCCACTTGATTGTGTTGCTTTACATCTTTTTCCGTGCCAAACTGTCGAATAAAACGTCTACAAATGCTGAACTGCAGCTTCTCAATTAGTTCTTATTACAATTTTTTGGACCAGAAGCTTTTCAGCGTCACTAACTGTCTTGCTTCCTGTGGGACGGTGTGGACATCATATATCAATATAAACATAATGATTATTATGACCATCGTCATTATCATTACAAGAAATAATCGTACTAATATTTAAAATACTCAAGTGCCATCGTACAGTGTCATCATACTAATGATTAAGACTCTGAAACGACATTTGTGCCTCAGGTGAGCTCAAACTCTGGACTTTGAGATTGACAGAGTGACATACTCACGCATACACGCCCGACCATTGTGGTAGTCTAAGGCCTGTGAGTTCCAAACTGTCAGCGTAGTCTTTTTGGACGTTATTACAATACGTAGACTTCATTTTCAAACTTTGTGCGTATAACAAAGTGAAAATATAAGCGCATCCGTTAAGAATACAAACAGCTATATACGTCAGCAATGCTATACGACCTAGAGATTCTTCTAGTGAGTGCTAAGATGAGAGATTAGGTAGATTTTAGCTATTACAGTTGGAGTACTTATTCATCCTATAATACAACAAACGTCTGCTCCAAAGGAAGACTAGTTTGTTTTTCACTTTGGGGCGCTTTTGATACAGTGGTTATATGATACAATTGCAAAAGTCGCCGTTCAATAAACGAAAATAAGACTGATAATGCAGCCGCTTAGTACCAGCGAGTGAAGTCTTTGTCATTTTCACTTCTAACCACTACTGCCCTTGGGTTCTACAACAAAGTGATGACGAAATACCATGGAAAGACTGACTCTAATAAGAGAACTTCGTTTATAGATTTTTTTACTGTTAGTACTGTGGCTGTTACTGAAAGCCAAGGCACGCACATTAGTAAGAGCCAGGTTTTCCGTTATAATTTTCTTCTAATTTAGATTTGATTAAACGAACCGAAGAGAGAATTTATTTCGCATGGTGCGCTATGAAACAGCTCAATATATTTAGTCAAAATTCAATACGCAACTATTATGCCCATTACGCAAAAAAAATGGCGGGGAGGAAAAATAACATAATTTTCTATTGATGCCTTACGGAGTTGACTGTCTAAACCAACTATAGTCTAATCGATACCAGAAAAGCGCCGTCAAAAAACGGACACACTTCAGTTTAGAGAATTTATAATAAACTTTTTCGATAATGAACTGCTTCTAAAGGTGAAAGTCCATCGTATTGGTGCACCAAAAATATTTTTAAAGAATATTATAAACTTTATTGACAAATTTACAAGCGCTACAACCGCCTTCACATGCTCCCTGCGACACACCGATAATGGTAAAATAATCCAAAACCATCCTTGGTGATCCAGCCTTATAGTCTCTGACACACAAGAACATTCGAAACATACGACATACGTGAATGATCAGAAAAGAGGCATCAATTCCTTATTAGACTATAGGAATTAGGCACTTTCACCAAAGGGTATCATAGCCCGGTGCAGACCGTTTAGTAGTCTGTGTCCCGTGCAGCAAATTTTGAAAACCGAATTCTTTAATAAATATCAAACGTTTGCTGGGAGAAACATTAGAACATCTCTTTTATTTGAACACTAAAAATAGACCTATTTACACTGGCTTCCAAAAAAAACTAAGCAGAGTTTTCTACCAACTTTCTCCAGATATATTCTAAACAAAATAACTTCCATATTGGCAACTCAAGTTTGTGCCTTATGCAAATCTTGCAGATTTGGTCTCTTTAGATGTAGTTGAATAAAACATAGATACTAGTTTTGATGTCGTGTTCCTGCTGAATGAAGATAGGTTGTTTGCATGCTTCCTCCGAGCGGCGGCGAAAACCTATAACTGCCTATCATTGTCTAAAGCTCGCTATAAGACAACCAAAGTTCATACGAAACCTTTTTACTGGTCGTTTGGCCTCTTCCTTTGAAAGCTTCCAGTTCTTGGAATGTATCTGGGTCAGCGTTTGGCGGCGATGACTGTTAACTTACTAGTCACGTGCACCTGAAGAGACCGTCATACTGTGGTCCCGATCAGGACTTCCTACTACAGACTATCGTCAAGATCCCCTTGGTCGGTTTTATTTTATCTTTTCGTCGAACGCTGTGATGATGTGCTGTCAGATCTTACCGCTTGTTTTCTTTTAAAGTGGGTAGACTTCTTCTTCTATTACCTTTAGAGTGGACAAAATTACCACAGCACCAACACGTGTACATAACCATCCAGTCCATGGGCATTGTGTGGAAGCCTTTAAAAAAGGCTCGTGGCCTCGTTATAAATGATTTTGGTTATATTGTCCGCAACATGTTTATTATTATTATGTTAAATTTATTATTATTATTATTATTATTATTATGATAATTAAGACCAATACGAAAACGTACCAGATACTGTTGGCAGCAATTTTGAGAATTAAATTTCATAGCCTAGTTCAGTTTTTATAGAATGTACTAAAAGCTATGTAAATACTCTAAGACTCCTTTTTAAACTTCGAGACAAAAATGTATAAAATCCTTCTCAATTTATTAGTAGTGTCACTGAGCGTCTGACACTAAGCTACGTGTTATTTACATTTTTCCTTTTACATATATCTGTTCGTTCGTTCAATTATATTAGTATACTATCTATGTTTGAAATTCTTTTCAACAGTTGCGTACATATCAGTCAACTAAAATTTCTCCACTCTACAAGGCCTTTCCTTCAGCCCCATGCTGTTTTCCTGCTTTTGCTATTCTCAGTCATGCTTTAATGAAGCACCGCAGCATCCGATAAGAAAGAGGCTGGACCAATCTTTTCTACATACGTTATGATGGGGGTAATTTTGAATAAAACGTCCTTCACCTCTCCTTCCTATTAACATTTTGATTTTTAATTTACCTATTAGCGAAGGATTGCAATTCGATCAACCCATTCCTCAAAGCCCACCGCTAGCAAGCAATCCACCAAATAATGCCACAGATGATTAATCATCATGAGTTAAATGGGTGCCAAATTTGCCTAGAATTTATTTACTTGGTGTTGCATTTGGTGCTTATACATTTCATATTTTACATGAAATAAGAAGTGGAATTAACAATATCCATGTTCTAATATCGCCTCGATTTACAAGTACTCTACGTAACTTTTTCCGTAGACATGGTTTGAAATAACCGACGTCAGATCTAAGTTAATCTCATCCAAGTTACACCACTACGGGGCTCACAATATGAAGAAACTGGGCTGTCTACTTTGAAAAACTAGGTTAACAACACGTACATTTCATATTTATTGGAGGGAACGATGTGTCACTTGAAAATCAAATATATATATATATATGTATATAGAAATATATATATATATATATATATATATCAAGTTTAGGACGTTATTATAAATATAGTCTAATTATTTTTTAAAAAGATTTCCTTAAAGGCATTTGTCTTAGATTCAATACATATGTATACGATTTATGTGCGTTCGATTTCAAATTCTATAAGAGCAGAATTCCATTATTTCTGCAACATCTGGAGTATACAAAAAACTAACAAATTTGCTTTTCATCTACATTATTGAGAATTGACTGGTGGGCAATGGTTGCATGGCCTGCTTTTCTCCAACGAATTATATGTAACATTTTAAAAGCTGCAAGAAATGTATAGTATGTAATTTAAATGGTGAGTCAACAACTTATATGAGAATAATAAAATAGTTGAGAATTAGCTGTCGACTCCAATTGCAAAAACGGGAAAACAAACAATTTACCCTTGGGACGGCTATCGAAGAAACCGAAAAGGTGTCAGCGGTTTGTGCCTTCAAAAACCGTTTAAATCAGTAGTCAGTTTGAATTAATATTTAGGTATTTCATTGCTATAACTTGAAACAAAGTAAAAAATTTAGCTGCAGTAATATTTAAGTATATTTGTAGATTTCCGTATAGTTTATTACGTTTTTAAGTAAAATATAAAGTGAAAATTCTAGTCTATTTTTGTGTTTCTGCCATTGTTGTAAGATAGAGATGGCAATGAATAATCCTCTTTCTTTCACAATAGTTTACGACAACAGCAAAAAACGTGAAAGTGTTTACGAGGACAGTGTAATAACAATTAGTATGAATAATCGATGCCAATAGACTTACTTTTACTCAATGTACCAATATGCATTGATGATATTGCTGCTGATGTCAATAGTAATAATAATAACAATAATTGTGGTAATAAAATGAAAGCCGCAGCCATTCTGCAGAAAAGTATCAACAGCATTAGCAGTAACAGCAATAGAATAATAATAATGTTGTCGTTGCGTCTGCTGCAGAGACCGTTGCCGTGTCTATGCAATGGATGAATGATGTCGAAAGTCGGCCTTGGCCCACTGGCAACATCCCCATCGCAGCTAGCACCACCACCACCATCAGCAACAACCACCGCCAGCATCAACATCACCATCATCAGAAGCATCAGCAGAAGCAACGACGGCGACTGTAGTAGCAGCAGCAGCAGCAGCAATGAGCGAAGCCAATCGCGACAACCGCTACAACACGGGGACTCGCCCCGCTCAGACACAGTCAACGTCTCTACGATTTCACCACCACCATTATCATCACCAACATCCAGCTTGAAGAACCAACACCAACGGCAGTAAAGCCTCTGCTTTTGCTGTTGCTGCTGTGGTTGTTGATTGGCAATGTTGCCGTGTGTGTGTGTGTGTGTGTGTGTGTGTCTGTCTGTGGCAAGGAGGGTTCAGGTGCTCGTGGTGATGTTGGTGTACTGTTGTTGACGATGCCGACGCTAGCGGTGAGCGGGTTGGTCATCAGCAGGGTTAATAAATACCAGCAAGAGAAGCACCAAGAGATATTCAAGCAACGTCGCTTTCCTCACTTACTCGAACCTGCAAACCTCCCCACTAACACGATCTTCCATCTCACTTCCTTTGAAAAACCTCAATGAAAAGAATGTTTAAATGTTCAAAAATGCCAGAGCGAACAAACGCCATCATCCCAACGCCCAACCGCCCACGCCTCATCACGCGAGCAACAACAACATCATTGGCAAAAGCGGTGATAATAAGTCTGGTGATTATGATTGCATTGCCAACACCGTCAGTTTAGCCATTATGATGAACCAGAGACATATATCATACGTGCTCAAATATATTGGTGATGTGTTGTGATAATAACTTTTAACTTCTAATACTATTCGCCAACCCCTCCTCATCGACTCTGGCATTTTGACTACTGCTATACTCCAACGTAGCTAAATTGAAGTTTTTTAACCGAACTATTGCATCAATATATTCTCAAATTGAGCTTTTTTTTTTAATCCGTTTGTGTGTAACTTATTTAGGGGGGACTAATATTACAAGAATTTGCATTGACCGAAGAAGATGCACATGGCTGTGCTATGGATTGACACGTTTACGTGCAAAGGACGGTCCAAACACGCAAGTCGATATCTTGATGATAGGACCAACCACTAACACTACGTAGCGCCAGCCAAGCCAACGTCGTTTAAACAAAGCCCATTTTTTTTATCGCCCATTGTTGGCTATACATATTAACATTCGGTCACCTAAAACTTCAAGACGAACTCATGACCAACTAACTCCTCGCGGTATATTGTGATCGCGGCCTTTCTTTTCGATATCTCCACATCTATCAAAAGTATTGCGATTGCGAGTTACCAAGCGGTGTTCCGCCACGTGAATTACATAGTCCGTATTATTGGCAAGTAATTATTACTTCATTGCCGCAGTATTCTCCGTTAAACCTTCAGTAGATATAAGGCTAAAATATGGCATTCAGCGTCGCCGTTAGCGTCGTTTCATCCATGAAGATCGCGTAAATTCGCGAATACCTCATCACATAGACCAGTCGCTGTTGTTGCAAGGTGAGGTTACCCCGTGAAAACAAGAAGAGCTAATTGGTGTCATGTTTAATAAGACCACCACTCGCATTGACGCTAACAGACGCATTAAACATTTCTCATTTTGTTTGCTAACGAATTTACCGTTGCTTGACCATACTCTTACGGTATACGTTAAGATGACAACCGTGTGTAGTATGCCAATGATATGGCTGTGGCAACGGTGTTCTTATTGGTGTTTGGGGAGAAGGCAGGTAAGTACAAAAAGTATAGTAGTCGTGTAATATAAAATTAAACAGCGAAGGCCTTTCAGCTTAGCCGTCGTTGATAGCTTTTGCTTCGCGAACACACTAACCGATATGGTTGCCTACCTGGCCGTCTATCTGTCTGTATTTCTGCTTGACCATGTTCGCTTGCGCGGTTGCATGTTCCTACGCATGCACGCACACACGAACAGATAATCAAGAAACAGCCAGCCAGATGACCTTGAGCAAACAGTGAGCTACTCGCGTGAAGCGCCCGCAAGTGGGTCACTTGTCGGGGGGAGGTAGGACATTCTCTGATGGTAGAGCAGAGCCACCTGTAAAAAAAGTGCTTATCTCAGTGGAACAGTAGCGCCGCCTATCGTCGGGCGCCGGAAGCTCGCTGGAAAGGAGGCCCATTATTGTGAGTGGCAAAAGCCATTTTCTACGTTGTAGCTAGCTGGTGCTCGCTGGCTCCATCTAGTGAGTCAATCCATCAGCGTAGCCGCCACCTCACGCGGCCAGGCGCCGGGGTTTGGGTACATGGCGTAACAAAGAGAAGCCACTTCGAAAAACGAAACAGCATCGCCATTCATAGCTATGGGATAGGATGGCGTAACGCCATAGCTGTGATGCAGCGTCACGAAGGACATAGAGGGCGAGAAAGGGAAGGGCAAACCGACAAACATCAGGAGCCCAGACAATGCACTACACTACGAATAAATGTAAGGCAGAAGGTGACTGGTGTCTAACCCCGCAGGGCGGGATGCGTCATCATCACTCAGGATGGGACAAACCGTAACGACGACGGAGACGACAACAGCAACGCTGTGAAAAGTGAAAGCTCAAAATGACCATAAGATATTTTGTCATCTGTCGTGTTATCTGCTTACGAAAGAAGGTCATGTATCGCTAAGATTAACTATAGTAAATGTTAGGAATCACATACCGACTGCCCAATTTCATACTAATCATGTGCCTATTTCACTCATATTAGGCGTATATCGACTATCGGTTGCGCGATGGTACTGCAATTTATCCGCAACAAAGGTAGTTTGATCCGTCTTCCAAATATGGCCTTTTCAAATGCCCCAGGAGTAAAAAAATGAAAAAAGTTCTGAAAAAACATTTTACCGCAAGCCAGGCCAGTTGGCTATTTGTGGAGCCTGCTACGTGTTCGAAGTCCTGAATTGCACTGTATTGTCTCTCGAAACTCTCAATGTATTGTTATCTGTAAAATAAAGATGTCTGAAAACGACGCTGTGTTTCTAGCGCCCTCCGTATCTTCGATGCGCCAACCACGAATCTATGAAGGCATTCATGTTCATTAATAATATGGCTCCTATCGTTTTTTGCGCCGCCGTTACGACAATTTTTAACGGAAAAACACTTTTTATGGAAGTAATTGTCAAGGCGAAATAGATAACTGTCGTTGTTGGGCTAATCAACACCTATAATAAGACATAACAGCTTAAGAGTGAGCGATATTCCCGTGGTGGTGGGCGACAGAAAAAACAAAGCAACAAGAAAATATCGAAACTCAAAATTCTGTAAAATAATGTTTTTTGGCCAACTAATTAATTTTAATGGATGGTTAGGTTGACTTAACACATTATGGTCAAGTGGCAAGTAGTGAACAATGAATAAATAAAATTTAACCTTAGCTTTTTGGGGAAAAATCAATTGGGACACAGTAAACAAGAAAAGCAATAGACGGCTAAACTTGGGTCATTCATGGCCAAGATGCAATAGCAGACACACAAAACAGTTGGGTTCAACAAAAAGTTTTTGTTTCAGACGCGGCGATTGTTTATAGACTCAATTCACACAATATATAGTAAATTTTGTACAGCTCATAGTCCGCTCTGCGCGTCTCCGAAGCGAAGTAGATACTGTAATGTGAATATATATATTTCTGTTATGTCCGTTATCCGCCACTCATATATCCGGATTTTGCCTCGGCTGTTCAGTGTCACTAATTAGCTCTTGAATACTATCTTTTACCATTAGCGTCACCACACGCCCACCACGAGTGCGTTTTCTTCAGAAGTCCTAATGATTGTAAATAATTAAACAAGTAAATACGTTTCATTACTGATGCCAATCATTCAAGTGTACTCTGAATATACCCAAACTTTTGTTATGCTTTAAACAAATGCTTGTTATTTTCGCCACGTTTCGAGGTACCCAGATGTCCGTGAAGTCAGACTATATTATTATGAAAACGCGTTCTTCCATATCTAGCCAATTTAAACACCTGGAAATAAAAACACTTCAGGAAAGAGAGTCATAATTACCTTCTAACCCTTGCGATGCATGCCTATAACACTAGAAACACCTTCTTTTGTACTGATGATTTAATACGGCACGTTTTAACTGAATATAATACGACCTATCTAACAAAAAAATTGGGATAAAACATTACGCAGCATTAAAAAAATATAAATAGGAAAAGTCCGCCTATATAACGTCTCTGTGAGAGCAAAATAATGTATAATGTATATAAGCTTGATCAAGTTAATTTCAGCTTATTAGAAAATTGAAGGAAAGACAGCGTCATTTGGTTTATTAAACTTGAAATCGTTCAGAGGTTTTCATGATCATCGTCAACCTTCTTCTAGAGCAATAAATAGTTCGGCACTTTATAAAAAGCTCTTGCTTTGCTTTAAGACGTAATTCAGCCCAATGACCCATTTACGTAGTTCCCGCCAAGTCATCGTTATTGCCGTATCATAACCTTTTCCCAAACGACTCTTTCCATCAGTCTGTCCTCTCCCATGTCTCGCCGTCAGTCACACCCTAACCCTCTCCCTGTCTCCAAGTCAGCGGGTGGCTAAGTGACGTCGCTATGACGTCACAGGGCCCTCCATCGGTGGTGGACGTGGTTTGTCCTTTCGCCTCACGGTGGTGATCTTGAACTAGTGACACAGCGCTGTTTGCTGGGCTCACTGCTTGCTGGGCCTTGCTTTGCAAAAGCGTGCCCTACTTTTGCCCGAGTGGAGAAATTAGGGCTTGGAAAAGAGTTGGGTTAGTTGAATGGGTCGAATAGGGCGCTGCGAGGGCCAACTGCGGCTGGGTGTCCCCAACCAGGCAGGGCCACCGCTTGGACACGGATCCATATAGCAAGGTAAAGAGGAGAGGTAGCCCGCAACTGAAAGCAGAGAAGTTGCAATGAAACGTGAACGAACGAAATTGAGGGGAATAAGGACAAATATGTCCCAACCGAGAGCAGGACAACGGCGGCAAGTGCTACCTAAGTGGCAACGACAAACCATTATTGCAACAATAAAAATAGAAGTAATAACAAATTAACACCTCTAGAGATTCAGCTAAATAAACTTGTCTTGGACGTCGTCAACAAACAAACGAAAACAGTAGTGCACCATTGGTCTATCAAATTTTATGTAATATCTTGATACACAATTATTTGAGGTTCTATAAAACGTGACATGTCGAGACCGTAATTACACAAAGATGATTACGCTAGACTGTGCGCCTCAAAAGTAGGAACATAAATAGTCTCTATGAACGTCAACTGTACATGGCAACAAAAAATGTCGATTTATCCAAAATGGGGGTCTTTTGTTGGTAAAATATGGTTGACCAAGACCGCAGGCAGGCAAGGAAATATTCACTGACTTATATTTATCAACACCTCCACTGTGGCGGAGTCTTAAAATCCTGCAGAGCAAAAATTTCGTCCGTACATCTGGTTTTTATGTTTCGAACTAAATATAAGTCAAATGGAACCCCGTTTGAAGAAAATACAGTAATTATTCTGTTGGTCATATTTGTGCATGGAAATAAATTGCTCTACTAAGGAAATAATTACACACTAAGGGAAGAAAAAATTAATGCCAACTTACATTGCACGCCGTAGACGGAATAGCAGGCAGAGCGGAACTAGGAAAGAACCGTAATGGAGGAGAGTCACTCGGATCGTAGGGGAGATCGAACTGGGGTCGACGAAAAATGCCACACGGACAGGGTCAGCAAAAGTAGCAGCGGTAGCACTCATCTACCGCAATACCAGAACAAAGTGGCACTGCGGCTTTTGAAGGGAGTAAGAGGCGAAAGAGAGTAAGAGAGGAGAGTAAGAGAAAAAGCGTAATTTTGTGGTAGTCACACTAGTTGTAGTTAAGGAAAAAACAGTGTGTTTTTTATGAGCTTCACTTCTCCTTGTCCCTTTGTCACGAGTCACTTATCACCTCCGTCGCTCATATTCAGTGTGCCCCTAAACGAAGTCACCAATATGCGTAAGGGCATTCGAAACCTGCGGTTGACACCCCTCCGTTTTGAGCACGAAAACAGTCTACGTTCAGCAAACACCGCAACCATATTCACTATACTGTCAGTGGAATGAACATCAGGAAGGGAAGATATGCTCTCAACCAGACCATCCTCCTCAAAGTTATGTAGTCCATCATTCTTTTTCCCTCTCCTTCATTTTGCTTTCATGAATTCGTCCTGTGTATTCTTCTACGATCCGTACGATAGCGTTCTTGTAAATAGGTTTAAGTAATAGACATAACACTCCACACACTGCCTTCCCTATTTCATTCTTATTTTTCATCCTATAACACCTTTTCTTCCTTCTGCCTCCCCTGATATCGGGACTACGCCCGATCTCCAAGTTCTTTAGCCCGATTTTTTCATAGTGTCCTCAGTGACCTTGACCCACATCATGCGTTAGGTACAAAACTCTCATGAAATATAATGATATATTTTATGGAGTAATTCATTGATTTTAAGGATAGTAAACACTTTTTATACCGCCGTGTGGCAAACAAAAATAATAAACTGTGTGTGTATATGTTGTATTACATTGCATCACAAGTTATTTCTGGTTAACTAATGCGGTGTGATAAAGTAATTCATAGAAATACCTCAAAAACCTCGTATCATAGTAAGTATATCACACAGAACAGTTTTACGGTTTCTTGCAAATTTTATCAGTCTGAGTAGTTTGTGGGTAAGTGACAGCGAGTCAATGGCACAACCTCACAACCACTGCGCTTAAAGCAACCTTAAAGACAGGTTATATGCCTAATATTTGTCCTATTAGGATATCGGCTTAATCGCATATTTAATAATATATTGTAAACACACAATAGGTAAAAAAATGGAGTATCGTCAATAGTTCGGTATATATTATTTTCTACTCCTAAACATTCGTATTTCCTTAGGGCCGGCTGCTCCAAAATTGCTTTACAGGCGTACCCGCGTGCAACGCGGAATGACGCAGCTGTTAACGACTATGCATTGAGTAGAACTGCAGAAACCAATGCCCGTTAGAAGCATATTGTACATATCTAAAATCTTCAAATGGCTTAGAAAATATCGTTCTGCGAATAAAATCGACATCACTGTCAAAAAGAAAATTTGTTATAATTATATGTGGATGGTGTTTATCACTAGTTCCCTTTTTTTTTATAAACTGTGATTCGATCGACCACACAAACAATATTCAGCTTTTCATGCTCAAAAACAAGCTAAAGAAAGTTCTCCATACGGAGCTAGCGTTGCGGCGTGCGCCTTCATCTGCCTTAACCACTATCCTATCGTATATATAAATTATCCTTGATCCGTTCTCGTCCCTTTTAGTGTACAATACCTTTTATTTATCTTAACTTATCTGTATCCGCAAGTATTGGACAGAATGGAATGCTCTAAAGGGTGGCCCAAAACCGTTTTTCAGATGTTTAGGGGTTTCAATGAACTGGAAAAGACGACGGGATAGGTTATAACCATCCCAGAAAGATGCAATATTCCATCCTGTTAGTAAGCTCTAAGGGTGTCGACCGAATAGGCTTTTCCGTACAATACATCATAAAACGTAAAGGCAAGCAATGGTGTCATTTTCCGGATACATCGAAGCCGCAGTGTTTGTTCCGGCGTGCATATACTGTGATCGAACTGCCAGCTTATATACAGTCCAGTAGATAGCCGCCAATTTGTAAAAGTTTTGTAAAAACCTTGCTTTATTAATTAGTATTATTCTCCAGCATAATATATACTTGGAACATATCATCTCTATATCATAACTTTAAACTTTTCCGAAGATTTCCAGTTTGTTCTTTTATGCTGGTTTAAAATTGTTCAGCTTAACATGGATTATCTACATCTATACACATACCGTTTTTGTAAGTTATGCGCTTACGGTGCTACCGAATTTGAAACGTAGGAAGTCCTCAAATAATCCATGTTTTTGTTTATCTACCCAATAGGTAGGTCAGTAATTGCACATTTTGCTTTTGACGCATTGTGAAAGACCTGTTTTTTCGGTCTAGACCAACCTTGAATTTGGCTAAAAATTTACTAAGTGTTGGGAAAGCGCATAAGGGCAAACTTATTTTGATACGTACTTCTCACTTATGAATGTTTAGAAGAACTCTCGTTGAAAAACCGTGTTAAGTACGCCGGTCTTTGGAGACAATTGTAACCATATTTAACACAAAAAAATTAAACTAGCCGAACCACCGAATAGAGCTAATAGTACAAAAGGGCAATAATGCTAATTTTGAGTCGATACACCGACGACAAGTTTCCTCCACATTATCATGACCAACAGTCGCAGGAAGAACGAACGCAGCAGCCGAAGGGATATTTTCATTCAGCGCAAACATGAAACGACGCTAATGCTTGATTCTTCATGCAACTATCACCTATGCTTGTTTAATATCTAATTTTTTGTTTTATAGGTTGTTTCGCAAACAACTCCATTTAGCTTCAACTTTTGGTTACAAGCAAAGCATGGGGCTGCTGCCTCTTTTTTCTCCTCCTCTAACGCCGCCATCGTGACCAACCAGGTTGCTAGGTGCAGTCAATCAACAAAACGTTATGCGAGCCTCTGGTGGCCTCTCCTTCCCTTTCCTGCAGTTCTGTCCTTCGCTGACCCAGTTCTCAGCTTAGGCGCCTCCAATCTCAACTCAAGCAACTCCAGCCAGAACCCAGAAGAGCGTTCGGTCAGATGTTAGACTAAGAAGACGCTCGATCCAAGGAAGCTAAGCAGTGCTACACAGAGGTCTTTTATAAGTTTGAATCTTTTATGGGCATTCCGGGGTTCGCGTAGCATAGAATTTAGAAACCCTATCGAAGTGGACTTGCCTATTCTAAGCTAGCCAGATCTTATATTTGCGCGCCATATAATTTACATATGCGCTGCTAATGTACATTCGTACTTGCAGTTCGGCCAACCGATAACGCCAAGTGTCTAGAAATACTCCCAAGTAAGCACCAATAGACTCAGTCAACACGTTGCCTTTGCCACATAATTGTCTATTGTGTTTGATTTTTCGAATTGCACAATCAGAATAAAGCAGAAGGAACCAATACACTCCACTAGCGTTGTTTTCAAAACCATATTGCTCTAAGAGATAGAATATAATTTAAAAACGTTCTTCTCTTTCTTTACATTTAAACTCTTCTAGGCTTGCTCTTCTTTTCGAGAATATTTTCTGTCCTTTATTCCAATGGTAACTACAGCTGCGCTCATGAGAAGGCACAAATTGTCGAACTAGCATGTACACCAACTGTTGCTACGAGCGAATCAGTGCTTAAACATTGAGAGTTTCTCAACACATCCTCCACAACGTTTCAACTTGTTTGAGGCAGGCTCGAAAGAATTTAATTAGAAAGCAGAAGCAGTGGTACTCAGCATACTTGTCGTTAAAAACACTCAGGCAATAGTTCGTTTCGGCCACAGTAAGCAGGCAAGTTGAATATTGTATGTGTTGCCTGGCTTTGTATATTTGTTATATTTCTTCAGTGCAGGTTATTCAATTTTAGGATGAACTGAACTAAAGATGTCAAGAACAAACATCTGGCCAGCTTAACTTTTGAGTGCATTAAGATAACATAGTTCCGTAATGAGCATACAAGAACAAACGACGAAAATTGATTTTGTGATGGACGACTGTGCGCAATCTGTGAAATTGCAAATCTTGCTCCTTTTTTGTACATATATTTGCTCCCTATAAAGTATTAGTTGTTATTAAACACGCTGCTCTAGCAATCGATCCTTCCGTAGTGAACTCTAAAATTTCTATTAAACGCATTTTTCAAGTATTAACACAGCTAAAAAAAATTGAAATGCAAGACCTTTGCATAAAATTCTCACACCAACAAACATTCCAGACGAGCGTACACTAAAGTGCAAACGAGTTCCGCACAAGCTTTGAGTCATAATTTGCTTCAGGCCGTATTATTATTAGCAGTTTTGAATGGCTCTAACATATAAAGCATACGTCGCCGAGCAGTTATATTATTGCACTTCCTCAATACTATTTTTAAGCTGGAATTTCATTTTGTCTCTTTTAAGTCAGGCAAACACCTGTCTGGGTTTAGCACCTGGAAAAGAATCTCGCTCGAATTTTGTCAAATCTTTTTGGACCTGAAATCTACGTTTTTTGGCTATTTAAATTGTGTGTTCTTCACCCCCATTCCCTTTCCACTGCATGTTAACTTCAAGCCTTGTGAAAGAATCGCAAACGAATTGCTTGTTTGAAACTAGGCCTTCGCTGTCCCACACTCCTTCAGTCCGATTGCGTTTGCAGTCGCATACACCGGTTCACAGGCTGCACCAGTACTTTAGCTTTTCACCTACAACCAATCGAATGCTTACGGGGCCTCAGGGTCGCGATCTGCTCTCTTTTGCTCCCTTCTCGTTCATGGCCTATCTGTGCGTTTCGGCTTTACCGACATCATCAGCTGAAGCCACCCAGCACACGGCATGCACCGCAGACGCATCGAATGAGTCTAAAGAGGCTCTCTGCTGCTGCTGCTGTACAATACACGTTAGGGAAACAGATGGCTTCTCAGCAGTCTACTCAGCCCGTTCATATTAGTGGCTGCTGCTGCTTTGGACTTTTTGGGAACGCTAAGACTACGATACGACGATGCAAAAGGTCAGGCAGAAGGAAAAGAGAAAAAACTGGCAAGTACTAATATGATTCGGGTTGATCATTACCATGAGAGGCAGATATAGTTAATTGTGCAGCAAAGTTCGCTCAGATATTAGTATTAACTCGTCTCTGCTGCAACACTGCAAATGGAAGAGATGAAACACGTTAAGATGCGATTTTCATGGCTGTGTAGAGAAGGGAAGCTGGGATTGAATGCCGGTAGACGGAGCTAACTACGCGCTTGAGCTCTAGGTTGGTTTGATTGAATCATACGTAGTTCTTGTCACTCAGGTTTATTATGCGTTATCGTTTTCATATCTGCACATTTATCGAGTGGAGAGTACATCATCTAAATAGAAGATATTTGGCGATTCCGTGTTAACATTTCTGATTCGTTCGAGTGTCAATAGGCATATTTCCAGGACACCCTCTTACAAATACAAGGGAAATTGCGTCGGACTCTCCTAACAAGGGGCTGAAGCTTTTTTGTGTGAACTTAGCCTGCAGTTCCTGGGAATCGTCGGTGGCGGCCCTTATCTATGGTTTCTCAGCTGGAAGACCACAACATCCAGTCCTTGGCGGTACTCGGCAACTACTCATATATGGACCAAACAACGAGTGGATTGTAGGAAAGGGGATTTGGGAAAGGGAGATAATACCCCTCTTCCAGAAATTCCGAACGAACTCGCTGATTCTTTCGACACCCTTTCAGTCCTCATCGGTACTTTTCAACCTTAAACCAACATACACTGGGCAAGCTATCCCTCAGTGTGGAGAGAGTCACCATCGTCTTTGCTTTCGAAGAACGGGTGCACTCCAAAAAGAGCGCGGAGGGGGTAGTTGTTGGCGGGGGCAGCAAACTAGGCCATAGGTGGGCAAATGGGGGCGGGCATTGAGGCGCAGTGCTCTCCGACCTAGATCCGATGTTCTGGGACAAGACTGACGCCTGACTGCTCGCGGCCGGTCCAGAAACAGGTGCATCCAATGGTGAGACGTTCATATTTTCCCGGTTTGAGGCGCAACGTTAGAGAAGGGAAGTTTTTTGGGCTGGCACTACTCCTTTAAATTGCGTACTGGTTAGCCCTGCTTACTATTAGTACCTTAGCACCACAAACTACACAATAAGAATTACCCCAACCGATATATTTCTCAACTGCTCACTTTTGATGTGGTATAACAATCTTGTTAATAATAATGTAATATAGAAAATAATCAAATACTAAAGAGCTACTGCTTTCCTTATCGAGCTTAGCAGGTATAATTAAAATAATACATTGCCGTAATCTCATATGTCTCGTTGTGCTCGGACTTGAATTTTTGCATTTGGTAAAGAAGATTTCCGTACACTAAAACAATGTGATAACAATGGTATGTCTCGAACTCCGTTGCGCCAAACTAACTTATCATGGTGAGAGCTTTAAGAACGCATTGTGCATTATTCATTATAATGAGAGCCACCCATTAAAGAACTGATGATTGAAGACTTGGCTATGAATTATTATATTGCGTTCCCTGACGAGAGATAGAAGTTTATCGGATGCCATTTGAAAAAACTTAGAACCCTGAAACAGACCTTTTTTAGACGAAGTTGAATTCTATAGATTTTTTCATACAAAATAAATTATAATTTTTTCCAATGCGCGGTCGCGCTGCGCGTTGCTTGATGTTTTGACTTCACAAACTGTTGAAAGGTCTCCGCCTCTGACAAGATGAAATAGCCTTTATATTGTTTCGAGGTTTGCGAATTGATCATGTCATTGATGTGTGTACTCAGTCTCACTAAATACCGTCATTAATTAATCAGGGAGAACGCGCAGATATGCTCTTTATCTACGCAGATACCCATATCATCCAAATTATTATTCTTTCATTTGTAGAAGGATTTTTTTCAATATGTGGTCAATTTATTGCCTATAGATTCTTAATGTTTTTAATCTCTTGCATTTCCAGCGATCTGTCACAAAGATTTAATTTTCTAGTTGCACCTAAGCCTGCATCTCTTCAGGCTTAGTCCAGCATCGATTGTTATGCGAATTTGTCAATTATTATTATTTACAATTATTATTTAATGGCATATTCAGCTTTTTACAGGTTTTGGATGTCTCCTCCAGGCGCTGAAAGGTTTTCACCTGTTTCAGCGGGGTTTCACTAGTATGTAATCTGCAAGTGGCCGACTCTCGCACAAGCGGTAAAGTTCAGTCTTGGAGGTTTTCCTACCAGCCTCGTTACAGGCGAGCTTAATAGTTGCATGTGTTTACCTAAGACTATTTCTTGAAAAGATCAAAATAATAAGATTACTAGAAGATAACAAGGTATTTTTCAGCAGTTGTAATACGCTCACATTTAAACATCGATCAATCCCGTCCGTATAGGCCAACAGGGGGGCTCAAACGAAAAAAACTTCACCGTAAGCCTACACCAACTTCTATAGGAATCTACTTCTAGATAAAAGCTAGCATCCACCGAACACTCTTGCAAAACTTTCTCGACTATCATGTTTTAGACCCAGTAAAAGCAGCTAAGCACGTGCTAGTTTAATTAAATAGGGTGTTCCTCCGTCATATTACGGAGTCAATACTGTGAGTGTAGATAATAATCATTAACCACGACCGTACCATGGTTGGCTGAATAACTGGCTGTAATTTTGGCGCCTGCCTATCCAAATCCTGCTGGTAACACAAATTCCTTGTAAACTTTGTATACTTGAGGTGTTTGAAATAACACGGAAGATTCCAATTTACAACGGGAAGAGGTCTCAAAAAACTTGAAACGATATTTAATCTCTTGGCGTAGCAATCGTATTCCAACTCCGATTCTTTATTATATCTATGAGCTTTGTATGCTCTTCAAATTAAAAGATCTCCCGAATTTGGTCGGACGCAGACGCTACTTGGGTAAACGCAGGCCGTTATCCCTTCTGCTATTATCGCTTTTCTTTCAGTTAGCGTATTCTAAATGCTCTTATCTTTGGTGCGGACCTACTATAAAGATATTTTGAATGGATTCTGAAGATATGCTACCTTCTCGAAATTAGAAGGTGTTCTTAAATCTATTTATTAATTTTGAAGTACCTTCTCATTATGATCTTTACATATAGCAATGTATGAGTTGGATGCCGTACGTGAATTACTGTCCATACCATTCGTGTCCTCTTCTATATATTTCGCAAATAATATTTTAGACTTATTTAGTTGTTTTTCATATGCTCAGCTACACAATAAAGGCACTACACGTACTCTAGAAAGGAAGGAAAAACACTTGTTATTTTTTGGTGAGATTCAGGTGGTACAAGCTCCGCTAGTTAAGATATTGGGGTACCTTCCACGGCTAGAGATATTTTTTCCCTGCCATCGCAGAAATTTGTAATTTTTGTATAGATCCTACTGCCCATTTGTATAACGCAGATTAAAGACTGTATCAAAAGTTTCTTCAATCAGACTATACTTACTTCGCATTCTTTTAGGAAATTTAGGGTCTGCGTTTCTGACGGGGCTTTACGAAATACACACATATAAATTCAAAGGTCTAGCGTGTGCATTACTGCACATTTAGGTGACTAAATTGCTCCTGTACTATACTTAAAACTCAGATTTGGGATCGGAAAAGACTACTTCATATATGTAGAGAAACACTCTTAGGTCCAGTTTGATTGAGCAGTTAATAACCACATGCATGTCTATTCGTAGTTGGTAGTTGTCGTGATCACCTCTTATCGACATGATTCATGGGAAACCCAATCGGGAAATCTAGTTGTTGCTTAAATCATATCCAAAACATTTTTCAAATCCGTTCATCTCAGGTGTTGTTATAATAGTTTTATATATTTATGATTAAAACTTTGCAGGTTGGCGTCGCAAGGAAAACCGA
This sequence comes from Tropilaelaps mercedesae, assembly GCA_002081605.1. Classification (NCBI taxonomy): domain Eukaryota; kingdom Metazoa; phylum Arthropoda; class Arachnida; order Mesostigmata; family Laelapidae; genus Tropilaelaps; species Tropilaelaps mercedesae. The sequence goes on along the minus strand of MNPL01028942.1, from coordinate 6,665 downwards.
GTTCGAATTTATGGGATCCCCTTCTGCGGCCCTCAGTTATGAATTGAAGCTGTGCATGCAGTTTTTTATATCATCGGCACCTGGTCATCAATTAAAGCTCTTTTACCAATTAGGCTAGTGAATCGGCGATAAACAGCACTTATCTTGCCTAATGGGAACTCTGACGATTCGTGTTCTATTAAGTTTTCATTTGACGTTCAAAATAACGCAACTGAGCGCCAGTGACCTCCTTAGTCTAACCACATCTCTACAGGAATAATGTCTACATCAAAGACGTCAGGGTAGACGGCGCTGACGTGAACCAGGGGTTAAGCATTGAAATACAATAGGCCTAATTGACTCTGAAAGAGAAGAATTTACGAACGAATGATCGCAGTGCTCTATTTTTTGTGCGAAAGAGTAACTGACTGTTTCTGGTTGTAGGTTCTCCATAAAAGCTTCATAAACGTTGAGCTTTGCTCGTCTGAGTCGTGGGTGTGGCCCGACAGAATATTGATTACACACCTTCCTAGGCAACCACAACAGAAATACCATTTTGCGTGAAATATCAGGGTATAATCATTCGAGAATTGTTTTAGCCTAGACTTTATCCCTTCGACTCTTTCCTGCAGAGCTTAATCACGATTAGAGGCAGGTTTTTTGCAAAAATCGATCACAAAACTTCCAACTCTCGGGATCAAGTTTACAAGCACAATTCTTGTGTTATCCAAACCTGCGGAGACGAATAAACAGCCTTGCTGTTAGATAACAAAATTGCACAACAAATTAGAAACGGAGGGAAGATGACTAAATGTAAATCGCATGATTCAATAGAAAAGAAAATAAAAATAAAAAAAGTATTCTGTTAATTCATATAATCCTTGGTCATCTTTAGAAACATACACGGGGTCTTATACAGATCTTGAAGGGGTCAATTGATTGGAATGTTGATGGTAATGCATGTATGCACCTTGGGTGTGTCTCCTTATGTTCTTTAAGGATTTCAACTAAAATGGTGTTTTAATGTGAGTATAAAGGTTATACCCGTATCATATTTATATTATAATTTAGTCTATAATATTGCGTACATTTGTATCATATAGAAGTAAGGACATGCTACCAAAAACCCTAGTAGCATACGCGAATTTTCCAGTAAGCGTTAGTTGTGCGATGGCGCTACGTCTGTATGGGTAGATCTTAGCATACGCCAATTTCCCAGACGGCCTTCTTGCCCCTCGGACTAGTGAAATCCTGCTAGGTGAACTAGAGGCGCTAGGGTGGCATTTATAACGTCGTCTGCTTCGCAGAAAAGCGAGAGTGTTTTTTCAACGTGCTTCTTTATCGTGCATAGTTGCACATCAAGTCGTGGCAGCACATGCAAATTTGCCTTCACTTTTCCCAGTGATTATTCATTGAGACGAACGGTAGTATAACTGAAAGATCGTAAGCCTGCACAAACATAAAATTTACAGCACGTTTTTATCGAAAAGACCGCAAGGCATTAGCCATCTGACTATTAAATTATCGGTAATTGTACATTTACAAATTATTAAATAAGGTATCATTCCATTACGAATACACTGTTTAGAGGGTTCCGTTTCTTATTCCTCTACATGTCTTGTATGGTTTTGATTTCAATAAGTTCGGCATTTACTTTTTCTAGCACAACTCGCCGCGTAAGGATGACAGCAGCATGTGTGCCTGGATGTGCGAGGCATTAAGAGAACGTCTGGCCCTATCTCAATTTGCGCCTGTGGAAGTTCGTCCCTCTGGACGCATACACACAGACATTCAAATACACAATATATATTTTTTTCAACACTCATTATGTCTATTTCTGTAGGAGTGACGGTTGCCAGCTACTTGACTGCTGCTTTCTGCTAGTGACCTGTACGAATGCAGCGGTCATATGATAGCGAAAGAGATGGGTTCTCAGGCAACGCTAGTAGCGGCGTGAATGTCTCGCAGTGACTGAAAGAACGCACGCACCCAATGGAGAGTGAGTGGTTAGGGCTGTCCTTTTATTCTGCTCTCCCTGTCATCTCTACTACTGCTGCTGGCACTTTTGCCACGGATGCCGGTAATGCTTAAGCTGTTCGTGGTTCAACTAGAGTTGTTGTTGCAGAATAGCAGCTCGCGGCAGCGGTTGTTCTAGACAGGTCGAGATGATTGTGACGCAGTTTACGTCACCTCGGCATCTTAAATCGCTTATATTGTTCGCAGAGGAGAGGGAGTTGCGAAACAAAACCAAACTGTCGATACAACTAGCAGGCACCATTGGAGAACTTTGCGAGCAGTAGGCAAAACTAGTGCACAAAACTTTCAAAAAATAATATTTTAAATCGTGCGCCCGTAGTGAACATACTGCGAGTTATGTTGAAGCATACCGATTAAAACCTAAATATTAGTGGCTAGTAACAACTATCCTTAAAATATGATAAAATATTTACCACATTTGCCGGAGTTAGCACAGATGAGAGTAGTGCTAGAAGTTCTGGAGGACTCATGGAACTCGACTGTCTGTATACTGTATACAGAGCATCCTATGTGTTGGAATCGATAATTGAAGGAAACGTTATTGTTTCCTCGTAGAACAGTGTACACATACCGTACGCTTTCGGATATTGATACAGGTCGAATAAAAAACGATTTCCTTTACTTTGGGGTTACATACGCGTCTGTGTGTACATTTTTACGAAAATCTAGTAATACAAACCGTGATTATTTAGTGTAATACTACTACTGTTTCGTACATTTCAATGAGAAAAGAATAGCGTCACCGATCCAGTTCAATTGGGTTTGCGATTGAAAATAGTTTGAGTATTCAAGGGCTTTAAGGTTAGATCGCCTTGGTGAGAGATCCGTCTGTCAAAGGTAGCAGCAGCAGAGCAAGACTCAGTACAGAGGAAGCAAAACCGAGAATAGCAGACAAACGTAACTCAACTAGCCATGCTCTGTGTGATGCCAGCGACAGCCACCACCACTGCTAGGGAGCTAACTGTCTGACTGACGCGGCGAGCGGGGCAACTAGCAACCAGGGGCCGTCGTAAGTACCGAAAAAGCATCCACGTCCAGCAGCGTCAGCGGTGTAAAACATTAATGTCGACCACCACCACCACCACCACCACTACCGCCATAACCACTACGATCAACAGCAGCAGTTGGCACCGAAACAGCAGCCAGAAAAAAGCAAGCGCTGGCGTCGCTCGTTGCCGTTTGTTCGTTGAAGGCGAATGGCCCAGCATCGCCTGTTCGTTGCGAGCAGTTGGGCTGTTATACGTCTAGTAGTAGTGGTAGTTGTAGTAGCAGTAGCAGTAATAGTAGTAGTAGACATGACTTTGCCTGGCTACCCGATTCTGGTATCAGCTGGATTCGTATCAGCTAAAAAAAGATTCTTTTAAAGTTGTGCTTTAGAGAAGGATCGAGCACTGGAAGGAAGAATGCAGTTAAACATACAGTTCTCAGCACCTTCAAGTTTTTTTTTTTACTTTTCCTTTGGCAAATGAACGAGGGGCTTAACTTTTTTTCCGCCTTGTTCCTATTTTTCTTTCTACGCCTTTCTCGCAGCCAGGGGGTTAAAGGGGATCATCGTGCATGAATTGAATACCTTAACCGTGGGAATTATTGCACAGTACTGGCAACAAAGGCTATTTATTCACACTCTTTGGTCGATATGAAGGTATACATGTTGTATGACATGCTCTCACAGAGGCTTTTACCGGAAGGTTGCTGATATGCATTGTTTATATATACATGTATAACAAAGGTAACGTATATACCTATCTATATATCCATGACTACTAGAAGTTTCACATTGGAACATTAAAAATGTTTGCTAATTGCTATTGGGATCTGTCGCGGCCGTCATCATACAAATTTCCCCTTCTCTTTTTCGCCTCCTGCAGAGAGCTTTTTCGTCTCGTATACCAACAGATATTAGCAAACAAAGTAGTCAACGATCCGGCGGGCAGTTAAATACGACAACCCGAGTTTGAAGTCGTTGCTGTTTTTTGTGTTGTTGTTGCTATCTACTGGTATAGTTGTTGTTGGCCATGCAGGAGCGACTCCAGGCAGTCGCACTCAACACCGACATCACAGGAGCGGACGGCAGCTAGGCAAACTTGCAGTTAAAACAGGCAAGCGAGGCTTGATTTGTAGAAGATCCTAAACGAACAGCCGGTGAACGGGTTGAGTGAGCGAGACGAGTGGAGAGTTCAATAGCGGAACGAATGCTTTGCTCGCTTACCGCATCAGCTATCCCCCTTCCCCCTCTGAGGTCGCCACAGCCGGGGCAAAAGGGCCAAACAGGGCACAACAGCAGCCATAAAGAGAAGTGAGAGGTACCTGCGTCGAAAGACCCATAACTGATGGCATGGTGATGGCGGCAGGCGCAGCCGATTGAGAACGATGCTGCCACCCAACAGAAGCAGCAGCGATATAATGACAACGATGGTTGTGATAAGGCCAAGACCAACAACAAACACCAACATAAGATGCTTTCACTGTTGCTGCTACTGCTGCCGTTAGTCCTCTGAACCCTCACCATTAACGAAAAAGCTAACAAAATCAGAGATCAAAAAAGGCACTGAAAGGAGAAACCAGCTACAGACAATTGGCGTACAACCACACATACACACACACACACCCAAATAGCACTGCGATACCTCTAGCACAAAAAGTCGTACGATAATAATAGATAAGTCAAAATTCTCAAAGCATGGCTATCAGGCTTCAACTACAAAAAAACTACGGCTACGACAATCACGTTTTTTACCGACGATTCAAAGTAACTATTGCGCCACACAACGCTTTTGCCCACAACATCATTATCACTACCTTCACCCTTATCTTCGATGTGGGTACTGGCAGAATATAGAGATTACGAGCATAGATGTCGAAGTAGCAGGTGTTGCGACGCAATGCACATTGGGTGCGCACAACTCACCGTACCCGTAATCATTCATTTCTGAGTAATGAAAGGTCGACAATCGAGGGATTCGATAATTGGTTAATTACCTACTTTTTTGTAGTTTTTCGCATCGCGTATATATATATATATATATATATATATATATGGCGTATACTGTACAAGGATTATTGAGTTTGTTTGTCCGGTGCACGTCGCGTGTTCTCTCTCTCTCTCTTCCTAATCGCCGCTGTGTCCGTCACCGCGGAGACACCTCTGACCGACGATCATCGATACCAGCATTACCTAGCTTTACTGTTGGCTTTGTTGTATTAGTCGTAGTTTTCATAATGGTTGTAGCAGTATTAGTAGTCGCAGTAGGGGCAATCGACCAGCAAGGAAAAGTAGGTTAGCCGGCGGGAAACGCCAGAAACTAGCGCACTACCTGATTCTGGGATGAATTATAGGTACTATTACTATGACTAATAGTAACAATAATACATCGGGTATATTGAGCGTTATTTAAGTGGAGAAATATTCAGAGTGCACAGAAAATTTGTATCACTGGTCACATCCACCGATGCGATGAGGATGTATGGGATTACATTAATATGGAATTGATTTGGCAGGCTTCAAGTTGAGCAAAGAGCATCTACGTCCATGATACATGGACACGGTACGTTTTTCATTGGTTCTAAACGCTAAATTGGTGGTGACGCAATAAATATTCCTTAAGAATAGCCGTATAAAGTACTTCTTGCACCAATTCATTTAGAAAACCCATTAGTGATATTCTCGTTGACTTTAAGTGGACTTGATCAGTTTTCTTTTGATTTAAATCATCAAG
>MNPL01028929.1:964-31040 GCA_002081605.1 Tropilaelaps mercedesae | reverse complement strand
TATATATATATATATATATATATATATACATGACAATATTATCAATATATGTAATCTTGTCATAGACACACAATCGACTAAGTATCACTGACTCGGTGTCTACTACAAAACGACGTGAACTCATAAAGTTCATTCGAATATATTGGCTGTGATTCTAAATGCTGGCCAAAAGAATACCCAAACGAACATCTAATACGGAATTACTGTGTTTAGTTATCATTAACAATACGATTTTATTTCCCTTAATATAAAGTACAACTACAGATAACTTGATATTCAAGAGTTGCCGTTCCAACTCATGCCAAAAGAATACCCAAAAAACATTTAAAATTGAATCACCATGCCTAGGTATCGTTAATAATGAGACTTAATTTTCCTTAATATTAAGTATAGTTATACATAACTTGATATTTAGGAGTTGCAGTTCGAATTCATTTGTTTGCAGATAATTGCACCGCTGGAAGTTACAAGCACGTCACGCACACGGGCGAGTCGCTCTGTGCACGTTGTCACTATTCGTGTCAAGCCTGTAAAGGCCCCAATGACTACAATTGCACGTCGTGCTACCCTGATGCCGCGCTACACTCGGCTGGGTACTGCTACAACAAGAACCTTCTTGAGCAGTTGGCAGCTCACTGGTATGTTATTAGGTTAACTCTTACCCTAACATCGAGTCACAAGCTTCAGTCGGCCGTGCCATTAATATTTGACTTGCTGGTGATTTTATGCTAGTTTTGTAAATATTGTAGGCCCTTTGGCTTTCTCTCCAATAAGAATGTATGACAAGCGCTCCAACCCTCTCCTTAGGTAATACATAACTGTATGAGAGAATAGAAACAAGCGCATCGTCAATTTAAAGGTTAACAGCTGACAATATTCCATGTTTGGTAAGACTTAGGATTTTCTCGAACGATGCTGTAACTCTTTTATATCTATTATTTTCCGCTCCGTGAACTTATGTTTTTCAAAATGACCAAATCAGGTATTGGTTAAACGCGCTGTTGACGGGCTTGACGATCTCCTCGGTTCTGTGTATCGCGTTGGCGTGCGCCCTCGTCTATTTGGCATGCAGCGGACGTCCGGGTCGACAGCACCGGCCTCATCAGCGAAGGCCGTACGAGGAGCGCACGTAGACTGCCAGCGGTAACGGGGAGCCGGCAGGCGAACGCGACGTCGAGGAGGGCTCCCTGCAGCCGCTCATTAGCTAGTTTACTGCGAGCTCCCCTCCTACCCCTCATTGTTTCTATCCATCGACCGCGAAGAATAACGTAGACGCACATTATACCACCCCAGTACAGCGAACATTAAAGTCGTACCTGCCACAGAAGCCGTTCGTTCTCGTAGCGTCTGACCACAGTCTTCGCCCGAAGATGCAATGTTTGTGCCACATCAGCGACGAATGGCCGCGCTCATCGTAACCTTAGCTCGCTCACCCCACACATGTTGACACACGCTCACCGAGAAGGACAATTGCAAAATAATACATACACGACGAAAATGATAAGCAAGAGTATACAACGATGCCATCTGGTAGCGTAAGTAGAGGAATTATAGATTACCTTGTGGGAATGTATTCAAGCGGAAGCTGAGCTGCTGTTTTTGTGCAATCCCGTTTGCTCTGAAGGAGAGGGAGGTCAGAAGTCAGGCATATAGCAAAAAATTTCAAACGGTACGTTTTTCTAAGAGGAACGTTTTGAAAAGCATTCATAAGTCATTAGATTCTATGACAGGATGTTTGATAATAAAACAGTATCGGTGTGGAGTGTTACCTATCCTCGGTTGAAGTGTCAACTTGAGGGATAACAGGTAAAAACGGAAATGGTCCACTGTAGTGCTATACATTGATACAATTTTCATAAGTGAACTTTATTGTGACAAGCACTGTTATAGTGCTTCCTTCTGTTCTGATTGTGCCGTGATTATTGTTTATAACTACTCTAGTGTTGATGGTTTAATGAACATTTTTACTCAGTCCCATAATTATACTATGATTGTAGACTTGTTCTTCGATTTAAATGCCTTTCGCTCATATATCCTTAACTACAAACACACCTTCGGGGCACATATTATTCAAACCCAACAAACATTTCTAAACATTTTGGTCTTTATGGCTACGGTACGCATTTTTGAACTTTTTACGCATTTTTGTCGAGCAGGCGACATTATACTTTTTGAAGACTTCCTTATGGATATTAATTTTATTTAATGGATTTATTGGTGCATCTTGCACTTTGGTGCTTTCGCCTATTGTGTCAGCTTAAATGTAATGGTGCTGTTAATTATAATGTCCGTTCGGCGGGCCTGAGACTAGATAAAAAGATGTAATTGAAATCGCAAGTGGATATAGCCACGGATAAGTATACCCCTTATTGCTGCAGCTCTGGTTTAATTGCTGCAATTGCTGTGAACAATTCGGCGAAGTTTCGGAAGCTCGGAAGCAAACAAACTCGACAGTAAAACGCTTCAATGGCCGTTATCGTTTAATAATATAAAAAGACGAAGTTTCGTCTTAACATCGTTATAACACGAGATCATAATAGAATATAGGGCGTCTTCAGCAGAACACTAAGTAGTACCCAGTCAATTTGTACAGCAGAAATGTTTCCAAAAGCGAGCTGTGGGATTGCATACGTTTCCTAGTTAGGGTAGGTTAACAAAGTGGTAGTAAGAATTAAAGCTGTATTGAATTTTATAAAGTGCTTTAGTGTGCGCGCCTCGCCCACGTAGGGCGCATACGGTGTGTACAAATTCTATTATTATTATTATTATTAACATTATTATTATTATTATTATTATTATTATTATTATTATTATTATTATTATTATTATTATTATTATCATTATTATTATTATTATTAAGCAAAGGCAGGCTTTGATGTTTCGCAGTAACCCAAGCAGAGCTGTGGGTCCTTTGTGTTTCCTGTACTGTATTATATGGTGTCTCGCGAGGTATTTTATTTATGCTGACTACAAAAAAGAAGTTAACACTCGCTATAAATGGATAATATAAATCTATACAGTGTATTAGATAGTTGACGCAACTTAATACTAAACGCTCGTTCTGCCGACTTAATCTTTTTCCGATCTGAAGGTCTCGCCGCCTAAAAAATACGGGATGCGCGGCCCGCAGTTGTTCTATTTCCCTTATCTAGATTGAAAAGATGCTGCAGGAGAAATTATGCCTTACCATTTTCACCGGTAAACGCATTCTTCTATATTTATATCTCGGTGCTTGCTTAAGAAGCTAAACCAACACTGTGGGTTAACTCGGCCAAAGATGCGGAACACAATACTATTGACATACACATGTTTAAACTCCTTTAGCGTTCAGAAAAAGTCACAAATATAACCGAGTATTTGTTAAATTTGCAAGTGTGCCGGTAGGTACAATTATTTACCATCTGTGAAAACTTCATCTTTTTCATTGAAACCCCAGCATCTCTAGATCTCTGTACGAGATGCTCCACTTTGGAAAAGGCCTTTTTTATATCTAGTCCAGAGCACTCCATTCTGCACAAAAAGAGATGACCGGCTTTGAAACAATCTATAATAAACAAATATTTGTCCTTTGTCAACTTCAACAATGTAAAGATAGAACGTTTTGATTGGTCCAGGCTCTATCAAAACTCAGTTGAGATACATTTATCATGGTATATCCAGTCAGCAGCCATCCATGTGTATACATCAGCAATCTTCAGTGATCCTCATAACGGTTTCGGTTCACACACACAAGTACACAACCACTATGGCTTTTCACAAAATTTATAAAACCCTTTTTGCACTCTTGTAATGCATTTTGAACTACAATTGCACATATTTGCTTGCGAGAGAACTTTCTTAGTTCTTTAACCCATTTACAGTTTAGAATCCAATCGAAACGCTATCTACTTAGAAAAATAAATAACTACATTCCAATCTGCGGTGGATACCCTAAGCGATGCCCTAGTTTGTATCATATTTACAGCGTAATAACGATAATCGCAATAATAGAAATGACCACGTAGCTGTCAGTGTTTATTGGTAGAACTTATCTTGTTGAGTAATGATGGTGTTTTATTAACATTGACAATACACGATGGTCAAAGTGTAATAATCTATTGTATTGCAAATGGTATTCAAATAATGGTAATATTCAAACTTGTTTTATACTGTACTGGTACCTAGTTTTATTTGCCAAAATTCTAATTAAACATATTTTACTGGAAATTCACTGCGGTTTAGGAACACAGACGAGTTTGTTCTAAATAAATGTTTGGCGTTAAACACTCAATATACATAATAATTTAGGGTCTCACATCAGTGAACAAAGTTTGAGACGAGGACAAAGTTAAATTTGGCAGCGTGTAAAGTTCCAATGTTAAGTGCAACTAGATTTTCTCTTACGACTAAACAGCAAAGAGAAACAGAACAAACCAAAAAAAATAAGTAAGTTGTGACAAAGGCTCAAAACAAGCCACGAAAAAATCATGAGTTGGAATAGTAGTCTTTTCGCGCGTCTTCTTACGTTTGTAATCAAAGCATATTTTCCATTATATTGTATTATATTACATATTTTACTAGTAAATAGTTATTTATAGTAGATATTGACGTCTCAGTGCTGTAACGGTAAATAGCGTAAGAATGAGATCATATTTATGAAAATTCAACCAAATAGCGATAGTCATGAAATAAATGATAAAATAATAAGGTGAGTAAAAGGAAGACAAAATTCGCTACGAAAGACATGATAAATCAACGGCAATAGAGCTTGGAGGCAAGGGCAGGCATGTCTATGTGTGACGGATAAGGTGGCTAGGCAGACAGAAGGATTAGAATATATACGTCATATATTTAAATATACAAAAGAAAGAGTGAAGGAAATATGTGCGAAAAGAGCGATTAGTAGGTGAGATAGCTGTCTTGCTTTCGATGTCAAAGCTGGTTGACATGATCGATAATGGCGAACTGTCGACAGCGGAAAAATAAATGAATGAAGTATTTATTTAAGATAAACGTCACCTTTGTTGTTGACTAAAAGTTCCAGATATACCTGAGTTCAACCATTTATATATAATTGTACAATCACTCTATGACTTTGTTCCGGTTTGATGTGTTAACTGAAAAAGCATATCTGTTTTTTTGCAGATAACTAGATTTTCGTAAACTAGCCATTATTATCTGATATCTATATTTGTTAGCTTTGTTGCCTTTGTTTATTAATTTGTATGTTAGAAAAGCAAGTACTTATTCAGGTATTTGTCATGGACAAAGGCTTAACCCCACTAATATCTACTGTACCTGATATTATGGAAAAGAAGAACCAAATTTTACAAATAGTGTGCCTTGAACGTTTTATTCATTTTGAGCGTTTGTATTTTCGAGACCATTTTGCCTGTTTATTTAAACATCTCAGCGTTTTTGCTGAATATATTTTATATGTATGTATATATATATATATATATACATATATGTCAAATGTTGAAAAACTAGTGCTGGGCTTGATTTTTTTAGAGGCCTAAGAAGGTACTGAGACTACCGTATTCCAGGTTAACTGTCAGAGATGTCAGATTATGTAGCTTGTCCTCAGTAGGATTGTCCTTCTTTTTACAAGGAAACGACCGACGTGAGAGACACTAATGTGGATCCCCCACTTGATACGAATCTTTGTGGTGATAACGTATGCACTATATCGACGCGACTTCATTAGATGATTACCTTTCTGTAAGCCTTTAGAAGTGATTGTTAAGCCAGTCAAGATATTTCGTGACACGCGTGTAGGCACCAGGGTATCCAGGAGTAGCACATTTTTTTCCGAAAGACACAATACCTATTAGGTAAAACTTTGTGCCTTCGTTGTAGACAAGAGGGCCACCGGAATCTCCTTGGCAGGAATCTTTCTTGCCTGTTCCGTCTCCAGCACAAATATACTCATCAGTAATCGTCACCTGTGGATAAGGGGGAGATGCAACATGAAGAACAGGCAACAACAACTTGATAAGGACGTTTAGTATCACAAACATTCCATGTTGTGCTCTCGTCTCTATTACTCCTTTGTAATTACCATTACATTCTTTTCCATGTGTTTCCATTTATTTCATGTAGTTCCATGTATTCAGGTATACTATAACAAAGATGTAGTATCAGGACGACTGAACATTTCTCCGTGAGATATTTTGTACAAGTTCATCAAAATGTAACTACAATACTGCTTTCAATATACTAGGCTAAAATTCTGAGTAATCTAACAGTTTAATGTTAGAATGGGAAACCATACATCGAAACGATGCTATTGAATTCTATGCTAAACATCGACTTTAGAAGTTAGTGATATACGATTCATAATTGTATGATAAACTCTTTTACTGAAGTACTCCCCCGTAAGCATCGGCGCCGCAGTCTAGAAACCCGTCTAGTAAATTACCACTTCTAAGTGATGAAAGGCGCCGTATGACCTATTTAGATTACTCAACCAGTTGGATCACAGGATAATGCATATTCCAGGTCGGAAAACTACCGCATTCCAGCAATATGGTTTATGATTGATCTAACTAATAAAAGTACTCAGTAAGTTACACAATTGACACAATCAACGAAATGTCTTTGACGTCATTTTAGTTTTGGCCTTTTGCTTTTTTCATTAACAGATGAACTCTCCTCATTTATTGAACGAAAATTCTCCATAGTATCGTTAAATGGTTACCTCATAGATGGCCAAGTCAATCCTAAATAATTTTTTGCTGTTCAGATTTAAACGTCCGTTTATGAATAAACTAGTTTTCTCAATGCCATGCCTGAGGATCCTCTCTAGCCTGCTTTCACAAAAAAGTCGACGCAAAAGTTCCTCTCCTTCACACCGCACCATGCTAAGTGTGTGAAAAGTTCAAGATTTCGTCTGTGATGTGTGTTGCCAGGTATTCCTTAGCTATGACAATAAGACTATGCGATAACGTTAATGTTTACACACAAAAATATTAAGTGAAACAACGAAATTTAAATCCAGTTTTATTAGTGTAACTTCATGAAGAGATATCATACCAATCCCTGAATCAAAATTTTTTCGCCTGTTCAGATAAGCGAGTGATGCCATTCTTTTCGTCCTATCTGTGATGGAGCAGTTTTCAACTCATGAGACTCTTAGTTTGCGAGCGTGTCTGTTATCAAGTGAAGACTTCGTCATACGCTGTTTACGGGTGTGTGTTTCTTTAGACAGAAGCAACGGAGATTTTCTGGGTAGTGGTCTGCGCCGTTCCGGGTTAGCTCGGCAACCGGGTAGCAAAACAAAGCATCGTTCAACCAAAAAAGGTTATGACGGCAATAGAACAGACAGCTAAATTGTACGAATCAGGCTAACGTTTCCATGTCGTAATATGATACTGCGTAGTGGGTACTTCCCTTGTTTATCCCTTTACATACCAAGATCCTGGGTAAATTCTGTTTCGAAATGCGGGCTTGAAATGGGTCTAACAGTAGACACTAACAGATAACCCTAAGAGTTTATTCAAGTTAGGAAATAAGCACTGTTCTGATATATAAATTTTATGAATTGTTCCTGCCATAGGTGTGAATTATTCGCCAGTCGCAAGACAACCTGGTCCGATCATAGACGAGTGTAACGTCGCTCGGTTTTTAAGCCGACGACACTGATCGAAAAGACGAGATCAAATGCTTTTTGTACTTGTAAGACCCAAAAAAGTGTTGAGTCTATACTACTTAGCAAAATTTCTTAGAAACTTACAAATGAACAACAAAACTGTGTGCTTTCGCTTCGCCCGGGTATAATAAAAGTTTTTGCTGATATAATAAGAGTTTTTGCCAGAGAAAATTAGGCTCGTATATTGGCTCTTGTCGTGACATGACAACTGGTCTTAAGCGAATTTACACACAAGTCACGTTTGCACAGTAGGAGGGGGTTAGAATAGTTTGCAAAACTCGAGAAATAAAGGAAAGAGGTCTACAATGAAAATCAAATAGCAATACGTAATCGTTCGCAGGACATACCAGGCCAAATAAAGCAGCGGTCTTCGTGTGACCGTATTTTACAAATACACAAAGGAATATGTCTTGAGTTAGCGGCAATTTGTGCTGCAGAGGAAAACGCTAAACGATGTCAGGTGGACGATAGGAAAAATGTCCATCAATGGCCCGTAGATATTATCTAGATGTTTACGACCGAGGGACAAATTAGATGTCTTCTTAAATCAAGAAGCAGTTATCATGACATAAGCTATAAAGACGTTTCAGCTTTTTAGAAATCCATACATATATCAACCTTCTTAATATGATTCACATGATTGAAGGGCCTCTAATGAATCTTTCATTAACTATCTGGACATCTAATGCACTGCTAAAGTATTAAATAATTTAACTCACCTCTCGTTTGAATGCGTCCTTACATTCAGCTTGTGGCCAGATACGGATGGTAGCTTGCTTAAGCACATCGCTTCCATGGCCCTCGTATTTGGTGTAACCCCAGCCAGTAACAACAGCAATCTCTTCATCTAAGCTCCCATACACGCCATCGTAGGGCAGGCAAACGGGCTTGATATACTCGCTGCCTTGAACTGGCGCCTCGAGCTCCATGATCGCGATATCATTTTTATAGGTTCTTGAGTCAAAATCTGAGTGTCGGCTGATCTTGGCAACCTTGACGTCCACGGTAACCCCTTGTGGCAGATCGTCGGTTGTCATCAGATTATGATCACCAAGGCGAATAAGGAAAAGCCTCGTCGGCAGGTTCTGCGATCGACTGCCCGATACGACGCAATGTGCAGCTGTTACAACGTGTTTGTTAGTAACGAGTGCTCCTCCGCAGGCCTGTAGCCAAGTGCTTCCAGACCGAATGTAAATGGCGGCCATCCATGGATAACTGCCAGGGAGAGCTTCGGTTCCACCGACGATACGAGAGATTCCATGGCCGACGCCACATTTAGAGGGAAGAAAACTCGGCTTCCGTGGACGGACTTCTTTGGACGGGTCTGCAGTCGCGCGGGTAGTTGCACGTGAGGGTTGGGTAGTGTCAGGCGCCAAGGTTGGTACGTATGCAGGCCGAGTCGTTGTGCTGAAATGAAAACTGTTCACCGGTCTGGGGTACTGCGGATATTGAGAATAGGAAGAGTAGGGGTTGGGATTGTAATGGCCATACTGGGGAAATTGTTGTCCATAATAGTTTTGATATTGAGGTTGCTGCTGGTAGCTATCTCCGTACCCCCCATACCCGTACCCGTAATAGGGCGCTTGGGTTGTCGTCTGATAGCCATAGTAGTAACTGGTCGTCCATCGCGCAGGACAGCACACCAGGGGTGTCCGGCCCTGATACCCACAGAGAAACCTGCGCAGATAGCTGGAATCACGGATTCGGTAAATGCCTGGGCAATTGCGAACGGTGCCACAGGTTCCCATCTCACCGGTGGGGGCTCGGCACCCCGCTGAATACTGTCGGAGTAACACGGAGCGGCTTCCGATTGCTGATGGCGAAAGATCGATCTTGTCATCTTCGGACGCTGATGCAGGTTGTGGCAACAGATTCTGCACGGCATTTACGTGTGATTCCGTGTCAGTAGAATTATCCGCAACCGTTGACACTTCTGCGGGTATCGGCGTCGTACTCACGTCCGCTGGCATTGTTTTCGTTGTCGTGGTAGAGGATTCAACAGCCGGTTCACTAGGAAAGACTATGTCTTGTCCAAGTGCTCCGCAGGAGACTACCAAAGCCCCCAGCAAAACAGTGATTGGAAGAGTATCACGGCGGGGCATCTTCTCGGCAAGTAGAAACGAGAAGATGGCTTACACCGCCAGCTGTTTTGTCTCACTTGTCAGAAAACACACGCTAAGCACAAAGCTACCTGAGCACGAATGGTGTCTCGAAAGCGTCTGTAGACGCCGCTTCAAACGTTTTGCCACTGTCAATTGCCCTCTCTTGCGAGGTTCTTCTTCCGTATAACCAGGTGGGAAGGGTCGATTTTAAAAAGGAAAAAATTCTCCGGATATGGTTGTTTGTTTTTAGTAGTCGGTTGGATTTGCACATGTGATGGAAAGACTTTATTCAATTCAGTGATTAATAGCTTAATAAATCAAATGGAAAAAATGATTTTTATATTAATAGGTGATGAGGTAAAATATGTAACGTAATATTTACAACATTTCTGAGAAAAGAGCTTATGAGGTAAGGCATAGGGCCCTTCGAGTTGGTAGATGTCGCGCAATTTCGCAGATTCGGTCTCTCCGTTTGTTGACGCCTATTGAGGCATGTGGCAGGACTGAGGTGATTGAAATTCACTGAGGTTACTTTTTATATTGTCTGTATTGTTTGCAGCGCACTCTCTCTCCTACAGTGATCGCCTTTCATAAGTACTGCAATGACTAGTGACAACCAACATGAAAAGAGAATCTGGCGCGATTCATCTGTTTTGTTAGCTGGGTGTGTCTATATCTGTATGTGCGCATGTGTATACTACCCGAGTGTTTGCAAGAGGGCGTAAGGATCGCAGCAGGACGATTGCGTCGTACTTTGATGTCTCGTTCCTGATTCCGCTGATTATAGTCGCAAAATCGGTCGTCGGTTGATATGTGTTGCCTTCGTTCTAATTTTCGAACCCGGCAGTCATCTAACAACGAGCTACCCGCAGAAAGTTATTACTATTCTTCAGATTCATTTAGTTTGTTTTTAAACCAATCTTCCTATTAGTTTCACCCGTTGTGTCATTTTGAGTATTTTGAGCAATAAGATAAGAGAAACTGAATTTTAAGTCAACTTCTTTCACAAAATGGCGTAAAAACGCCGTTTTGTCAAAAAAATTTTATAGTGTTTATAGTGTAGTCTAGTTTAACCTGATACGACAAATGGACTGTTTTGTGCATGCTAGGTGCGTTAAAAGAAAAGAACTGGCACAAAGACAAAGAAAAAAGCAGCATCAGCCTTGTCTCGCCTCCTGGCGGCCTGGCTCAAGACATGCCGTCAGGTGACACCACAGATAACATCGAGAACCTCGGGTTTCAGGACAGTAAATGGGCTTTTGCTGCGCTGACAACTCAGTGTCACTTTTCAAAGCCGCCCGTACGATCAGCTACCAGTAATGAGCAAACGGACCAATGTCATTTTTTCACTTTATATTCCTCGTCGTGACCCTCACATGGACAACTAATGATTGGTAGGTGCTGGGAAAGGATTGAACGCGGGGATACAATTTGAGATTCTAAAAAAAAAACGACGCGACACAAACTAAAGTGGTGAGATTTCTATCGGCACAACCCTACGCTAAGATTCTGGTTGATTTAATAGGAGAGTTACCTTTTACCGTCACACATGACATTCTGGCAAGAATAGGGGGATAACACGGCAAAATAAATCGAAATGGCCCATGCGCCAGTGTGATGTTGTAACGCCAGACAGAATAATTTTTATTGGGAGTCACCCACGTTTTGAATATCCAAAAAAGCCAAATTGGTTCCTAGGGTGTATATATATTCTAGGTTTGATGATGAAGGAGATTCAGTACACATGCTATGCATGGCTGTGCTCGTTAAAGCGTAGCCGGTAACACCAAACGCAGAAAAAGGGCAATATTATATCATGTGCTGTGAATCGTCTCTCTACGAATTATTATGCTTTGTGTAATCACCGTAATTCCTGCAAAAATTATGATATAGAGTGCCATTTGCACCATAGCTTTCTAAATAAACTATCTTAGAGGTGTGCCTTTTGGTATTGTGTGGTTGCTCACGATCATCACCAACGTATGACTAGCCTAGCATTAAAGTTGGTCTTTTTGTTTTGGACGTACGATCACGAAATATATTAAGTTCAATCTTCGTTTTATGTTAAAAAAATGCCTTAAACGTTCACATTTTTCCATCACTACGTTTTGCTAGTCAAAGGTAAAATTTCCCGTAGTATTCCAAAATTATTAGAAATTTAATGAAACGCTGTAGATTTGTTCATCAGAGGAATACTTTTTTGCTACATTGCTACCGGTCATGGTAGTAGTCGTTAACGACATTTCTCTGCATTGTTTTTACCGATGTCATAATTTCTATAAAAATCTATGTATGTATAGCACAATCGTCAAACACAGTTTTTCTTGTTTTTTACAAAAAAATCCTTGAGTGATATTTCATAAATCGTTAGTATAGTCTCCTCAAATAATTTTGATTGAGTAATTCCGTAACAAAACGCCGTAAATAAAAACAGCACAGCGGATCAAAGCTTTTCAGGATCAATTTTGATTTTTTTGTTAAATTGAATGCGTTTTATATTTGATCGGAGCGTTATTGTATTTCTTAGTAAGAACGTATGATAATTTCTCATCATTATTATTGTTATGTGCTTGTCGTGATTGTCGCATTATTTGATAACGAATATTTTGTAAATATAGGAATCTATTTGAATTTGGAACCCACCTTCACTGAATAGACCAAATAAATAAACCTCAAAACGTAAAACTAATGATGTTTTAAAACTGGACTATTGCTGCAGGCGCCAGCGCAATCTTCACAAAAGGGTAGCATAGACCGGTATTTAGCGCGAAAGGTTTGTTCTATACAAAAATTTGCTTAAACCTCATTTTGAAAGGCTCTGAAAATCCACTAGGTTTGAACTCCTACAACCACGTACATTTGAACATTTCAACACTCGGTGTTTCTCACAAGATATGAATTTAGTCAGGACGAACCTTGGATGAACAAGGTCTTTTTTCTATTATACATGCCTAAGACTTAGTTTTAAGCTTTACGTTTGTTTTAACACAATGGTAGCGTAGCTAATGCCGAACAGAAATTTTCTAAATATTGTTAAACTCGAATTCAGGGAAACGTAAATTATTTTAAAAACTCTATTCCTTTAAAAACATGCGCATTTTCCATTATTAGTTCCAAAGATGGGCCATTGAGCTATTGGATTGTTGGTACTGCAACCGGCACGCAATAAGGCGTTTATACTTAGTTGTTATTGTTATATCCACGGTAAGGTATAAATATAAATGTCAGATCTGACACTATTTGCTTGGCTTAATGCGTGGCCCCGTCTAGCCTATTTTATTGTCGCTTCAATTTATTTCTGAAGCAACAGTCGTGTATTAAACAGAAAGTTTCGTAAATCCTCCACATAGATTTCGAATTGTGGTTCTGTAGGATATGTAACGCGCGCAATATCTCTTCCGGACGCTACCAAACGATACTTGATAAATGAATTACTTGATACACAATGTCGCAGAACATTCCGTTTTGACACGATTTTAAGTTTACTGGGTGTGACATGTCTAGCTACACCTGCATGATGTGTCCCAGTATTGACTTATGAATGGTGGGCTCAGCGTCGATATGTTATTTTTAGTTTTAATTTTGTAACGCTGATGGTGAGATGGCATGATAAAGCTGAGAATCGCACATTCAGCTGGACACTCGTATCTACCCATGGAGCACTTTTTTGTGGCCTGCAGTAGTTTGAAAAATGCTGTTGCATGTTTAGGCAAGCAACTGATAGCAATGAAAGCTTTGATATTTATTGAGTGGATTATTAGTTATATGGTCCAACTGCTATCACTAGAAAGTGCTGTGTAACTTAAATGTTTTCATGAAGAAGTTGTTTTGTCTTCGGGCACCGACAACATACTATACTACTACTACTCCAAACCGTTGGTGACGTTATTTGAGGGAAGTGCAGAAGTAAAGATTAGCAACTCATTTTACTGAAAAATTACAGTATTGCAATATTATAACGGTATAGGACTCACTCTGTATACCTGTATCACGTGCTCAAAAACGTATCAAAAGCATCCGTATCCAGCGAGCTCCGGTTTTTGAATGGAACAACCAACATTTGTCAGTTTACACCTTTTAGCCTATTAGATGTCATGACGAAACCGCCACCGCTGGGTAGTTGTTAGCCATATTAACAAATTGAAAAATAGATTTTAAATTTACGTAAATTTTGACGTTTAGAAACTTATGAAGGGTGGAACCTTTCTATATTTTTATAATCAATTGCATCCATTTGTTTTACATTATTTTCGTTTTGTATGAGAATATGATACAGTTTTTAACAGACAAAGATTAACTAAGACTCGTCATAGCTACTCTATATTTTTTAATAAAAAGGCCGTATACCGTAAGACATTTTTGTAATAAAGCTAGTATTGCTTATCATATATGTGAATGAACTAGAGTGTGTTGAAGAGAATGAGTCTCAGTTTGGTTATTGTGTGTACGTAGACATGTGGACTATCCATTTCTTGGAGCTCTTAGAGCAATCATGAATTATTATCATAGGGCGCTATTATTTAACATCGTATACTAAACAATTCACTCTGCTTGAACAAACGCTGTTAATATCCACGGTGCTAGTGTGGCTTTCCCTGGTTGATATCGGATTTGTATTGTGCATCGAAAGGTCATGGAATTATAGTACATTATGACCCGTAGTGTCTAGTGCATCCCTAATGACTATTAATATTAAATTTACGTCTTCAATAAGCTTACAAGGGTATTTATGATTTCTTGGAGTTTGTGACATATTTGACAATATCTGCGCATAATTGTAACAAAGTGTAATCTTCAATGAATGCACAAGTTACTGATTTATGACTCCAGAATTTTATATATTTGCGCTGGACTCGTTTTCATTCATTCACCCATTTATTTTACATACCAGCCAAGTCGCTGTCATCGTAGATGTGTATGTAAACATGTGTATGTAAAGCGCATTCTGCAAAGAGATTGTATTTTTTCCATTGATGATGGAAGCTCTTTTTCTCTGATCTTTCAGGTATCATTTTTTTACTGCCGCAGCTATTGTGACTTATGTGCGAGAAAATTAATACCAGGAATGACCAAATATGCACGTTATGACACATCTCTCAAACCATACTATGTTTGGAATAGGAACAACCCTATCTTGATTCGCAGTCTGTAAACCATTAAACTAACGCATACACTACGCATATTATACGTGTTCATAATATATTTACTCGGCGTTAAATATAGAACCATTCACACGTGTCTTGTGAAGAATTCAAATGATCAAAGTTAATCGCATGCTGCAAATGGTATTGTAACTAGCTGATTATATTCGAAGTGGATGGCTATGTATATATATATATATATATATAGATTGTCAACGTAGAATATTTCCGTTGAGGATACAAAATAACCTCATGCAGAGTACCAAAAAACAAACATTGTACGTTGACGCGCTATATATATATATATATATATATATATATACACACTGTTAAAGTTGCTTGTATTTTTGGAATTAAAATTATTGGTATGCTTTGGTACACTACATCCTTTCCCAAACACTACAACAGTCTACAGCGCGAACCACCAGGCCACAAACCTATCGCACGTATTGAAAACAATTTTTGTATTGTATATGCTTTTTGTTTAGTGGTTGTTGTAGCTTGAATTTCAATGAAACAGATATACGAAATGCTCATTATCGATTGCACTAGCAAATAGTTGCGATATCAAGTGATAACTGAAACCTTGATTCCTCTATGTATCTTTATTCCTTTATGCTTTCAGAGATACTTGTTAAATGATACCTGCGCTTGGCACGACAACTTAAGTAAAATTGGCTACAGCGTTCTCACTGACGAGCAACCTCTTAACGTTAAGCGTCGATAGAATTCCAGTAAGCCTGCCTCTTATCGATTCATAATGAATAGCGGACCCTAGATCATGAAGAAACACTAAAGATGCATGTGACTGAAGACGATAAATAACTTCATTTCGTTCGTATCGTCGGTAGAATTTAAATTATTCGCAAGTATAATAAGTCTATATCGTAGCGATTATCACGATGAGTATAACCTGCATAGCTTATGAATATCAAATAGCCATCCTAACACCGTAATTTGCAACATCATGGATCTTCTTTCATAGACTTAATAAACCAACGTCATTCAGCTTCAAAATACTTTATAGTCTCTACTTAGTTCAAGCATTCAACATCCAATGCTTTTCATCATTAGTCCTTCCTCTAGGCTATTGTGGTCTCGTGAAAGGTTCTGTCTGATATCCGACGCTCGAGTGCAGCTTGCCTTGAGAAAAGGAAACCGTCGCTCGCTTCTCATAAACTTCATCCTTGTTTAGCCACCTTTTCAAATGACAGCACAAATAGTGTGCCGCAGAACGATAAGTGCAACTGTAGTTTTCACACAAGGTGATAAGGAGCAGTCACGTCGGTAATTATATTTCTACCTGCGACAACGGCAGCGCGTGGTCTTGCAACTGATGTAAAAATCAGCCAAGGAGCGGTGCGATCTTCAAGTCGAAGCTGTCTACGGAGAAGTAGATACATTTCTGAATGTCCCGGTCACGCAGGCACCAGTCGGTGATTTTCGATCCGAATTTCCTGTACCGCCAGTTTATTCTGAACAAGTGTATAATGCGACCGCGAAAAGCTTTACATGCCCCCAGGTTGTGATGAATTGGATAACTTGCATACAGATTTTGGTGAGCAGGACAAAGACTGTCTGTACTTAAATATTTGGGCACCGCGCAATACTTCAAGAGTTCCAATCGTCGTGTATGTTCATTAAGGTGCATTTGCAATGGAAACTGCAAACGTTTTTAAGTTTGATGGAATTCAATTAGCAACACGGGCCGAACTCGCTTACGTAACGATCAAATGAAGGTAGGCCTTTTGGAATCATGCAAATTCTGCACCTTACTGAGCCTAATATGGGCCTATTCGATATTGTAGGGGCACTTCGTTGGGTTAAGCGGCATGCGGAAGTGTTTGGCGGCGACCCTAGTGAAATGTCCGTATGGGGATAAAGCGCCGGAGCAATCGCATTGAATTTTCTGATAAAGTCCTAATCATTAGCCGCCGGTAGACTGATTCGACGAGTGCTTCTTGAAGGCGGCAGCGTGGCGACTGTCAAAATAGTTTTAGCGTCGGATGGTAAAACTGCTTCTAAGAAATTAGCCTATTTCGCTGGCTTTTTGCTGGAACAATCGCGAGGTGAAAAAAATAAAAAAAATCTCCTCAAATGTCTAAAAAAGTTCCTTGGAAACAGATTATAGAAATTTTGCTTCAAGACAACACTTTACAAAAAACAGCCTTACAACCTGCCGTAGATAGAACGTCTCTGCTAACGTTGTGACATCGGATCATGTCAATCTATCAGTAAAGGACATCCTTATTTTTACCGATCAGGATGGGGGTTTCGTTTTCATGGTACAGCTTTTCAGAAAGTGTACCAGACATACATAGTCGATTACGATAAGGAAGTTAAGCTGCAGTTGTCTTACGCAGATGAAATCATATGCCTGCATGGTAACCTCGAAGATTTTCGACCAGACAGGACGCTTCGAAGATGACTATGGCCGCTTTTATTCGCAAGTCAGCAAGCGACTATTTGTTCAGCGATCACGCAATCACGATCATTACTGATTTCTTCCGCGGTCGATTTGTAATATTTCTAATTTCAATTAGTAATATGCTACACTACACTCTGTCGCTTGGCTAATGGACGTAATAACCTTTCTTTTGAAGAAATAAATTATTGACAATGAAAACTCGAGTGCGCCGAGGCAATATTTATTGCGCGGACCTTCAAGTTGTAGCTCTATGCGTACTTGAGTTTTCAGTTCCATTATTTATAACACGTATTTGCTTAACAATTTATCTGTGCATATAAAAGCGACGTAGGAGGTAAGTCCTAAACACTAGGAAAACAATACAAAGGTACCTATCTTTTCTCGCTGCCTATCCTTTGTTTTGGCCGGCATCGTTTGCCGACTTAATAAAAGTTACAACAACTAATCCTAATGGCAGCTCATGCCGAATTGCACAGTAAATGTGGTATCTATTTACAATGAAGCTAGATTCGATAATACTTACCTATATATATGCTAATAAATATAATGCTTTATTTATATGCCGCATTGGATCTGAGTATTCGAGTAAATGAGACACGAGTAATCTGTCATCCTACCGGCTATGACTGAAAATAACTCATATTCACCCAGCATGTTACAGTTCCATTTACAGGAACGGATGCACATCAGATGACGTGTACTCTTGCCATGCCGAAATTATGCACGTAGCACTCAGAGCCTTCAGATTTTTGTGATATCTTTTAATAGAAACTTTACCTTCAGCTTCAACTTCAGCTTTAAATGTATTTACCAATTTAACCAATTTAATAATGGATATCGTTGAAATAAAATCACACTCATGTTCCACAGGAAGGGCTAAGATATTACTGCATATATAATAAGTATTTTTTAATAGATAAATGCCCTTGCATGGTGTTAGATTTTCTAAGTCATAACTATTTGTCATAGCATCTAGATTTTCGTAAGTGTCTTATTGAGCCTGCCGATGGTAGTCTTCTTCATACTACTTAAGCGAATATTTTTAAGTAACCTATACTCTACGTACTAATCTAGGTACTACGATCGACCAGATATCGTTTTAAAGTAAAATATTTACTTCTATGACTATCATACTCTGCTCACCTGAAACGAGCAGCGACTCTGACCACCTGAACGAATTCCTTTTACAAATTAACACAGAGAATGCTTCATTTTAAAATGAATTGCATTTCATAGAACTACTTAAACTCTAAATATAAGTGCACATATCGCAATACCACCATACGAGTTCCCGTTATTCAATATCTGCATGTGCACGTAGACTTACACATTCGAATAGAATATTTTTATTTGTTCGTTCGTAACAAACTTTTATGGGTATTATCATTTGCGGATGATAGTCTATCGCAAAATGAATTCTAAATAATTATGATGATTGTGGCTGTTCTGTTTTGCCCACATTAGTCTCTCTCATACCGTATGTGTATACCTCCTAGTAAATGCCCTACCTAAATAATCTTATTTTGTCCTCGGCCATCATTGCGTCAAACTATCTATGGTGATCTCAAAAGCTGTATATAACATTCCATATGTCAATAGCCTAGATTACGCACTAGACAACGTTGCAACAAATTTATAATTCAGTTTGTTAAACTATAATTTGAGAATATTATTCACTACAAACTAAGTTACCAAGAGTTACCGAAGAATAGCTTGAAAGCAGAAATTTCATACGTTTTTGTGACTATGCTGAGTGGCAAATAGAACACGGACTTGGATATAGCCTTCTCTGGTTATATAATCAACTTGTATTGACTATTCTAGCGCATTCTAACACGCGTTTTGTGTGCCTTTAGCATGACATTTGTAATTTCTATCAAGTTATTTGGAGCCTTCCACGGAAGGATTTTCACGCCCCACGTGAGAAACAATTATATCAGGGTCACTGTCCCATATTTCAGCAGTCGTTGAAAATTTTTAACGTGATAAGTTTAATTCGGCTTGGCTTCTTTAAAGTGCAGTGTATGCTACTTATCCACGAACTACGCTCCCTAAAAATAACATTAAAAAGTATTAACATAAAAGTAGGATCCGTTGATGTAAAAAAGTAATTGAAAATTTGCTAAAGAGTTTTAATATTCGAAAAATGTGCCAAAGACCAATTAGATCACTAGCAAATCTTTGTTATATGTGGTTTGTAAAACGGAAAAGTTGGATATGCGAATTAAAATTCGTAAAATATAATTTAAGTCACAATTTAAGATTAAGTACTTTTAACTGCATGCACTTTTCAGTGCATGAATATAGCAGTACCACATGTGTTGGACCAAACCAATCATTAAATACGCTATTAATAATTATGATAACTAAAAATAACTAAAAAAAATAAATGCATAGGTGGTTTTTAAAGTGCCATACTGTTTATATTCGTACCTTCCAAGTAAAATGACAATATCCAATGATGCCCAAAAACAGTGCTCAATTTTTAGGGAAGGTCGTTTCAGTAGAAATACTGTGCTTATCTACTCATTTAATGAAATTACGTTGACCCTGATGCTGTCGTTTTTAAAGCATACGGCGAGAGTGAAAGGGCCGCAAACCCTTTCCATGTGAGAACCTGAAAAGTGTAACTATTTGCTGCAATAATGTTTAAAAACCATATGGGTATAGTGTTTTCATTGTTGTAGACATGCACAATCGGGGATTTGATATCGATTAAACCTGGGTAATGAAATGCAAACGGAGGGGTCGTCCTATAATTATCTGAGTTTCAGTGCATATTTCAAGACTTATTTACAAAGTTTTCTTCCGAATAATAAAGACACAATAAAGCCTGCTCCAACCTCACTTGAACCTTTAGCTTCTCCAACACTCTCAACATGACCGAATAATTCAATCGTGGAATTGTGAGTAATGACCTTTTTGTCTCCTTATAATAAATGGTACGTATCCTGTAATGTGAAAATACTAATTTATTGTTATAGTCCTACACTATCTCGAAATATACTATGCTTATATTGAATGCGATACTTATAGTTGAATAAAATAAAAAGATCCACGCTCTGTCACATTTGCGTAATTAAAAAATTGCACCAGACTTCAATTATTGTTAAGTTGTTATTTTGCTAATCTACTCCACAGAGAAACTCCGAGTACTAAAATCGCAATGTCGTTCGGCACAAGGATAAATGACTGCGCTACATTTCTGACCTGGTGGCAGCCCTAAAAGAAATGGTGTTTGAAGAGGTGATTTCTTTGTACTGCGTTCTCACTTCTGTTGGCTTGAACCGAAAATTGCGCGTACTATATTTGCACATTTCATAGTTATCCGATGTGGCGTGAACTTCTCAATCGGTCACACAAAGTCCAGACGGAATTGTAGCGCTCAGCACTTCACTGGTTAACTAACACACTCAAACTACATTCAGAGAGCGTTTACTATTTAACAACATATGGAAAAGTCTATTTGAATTTTAGGTACCGTTCTGAAATTCTACGACCGCAAAGACATTGTTCGAGTTGCAAAAGATAATGTCTCTTAGATTGAGGTTTGTCTTAACTTCTTTTCATATAACACATGTTAAAATCATCGTGTACTGAAATAATAATTTTCTTTGGCTGTCATCAAACTACACCGTAAACCATGCACTATTTAACCGTTCTGATAGAACTGACACAGATTCAAAACCCGGCCAGCGAAAAACGTACTTTGCTTCTAAATTATTTTTATCAAACGATAAGACCGGCGAAAAAGACAACCATTTCGAGCCTTTTTGGTTAATTTTCCATTCATCAAAATGGAAATCTATCATAGAGTCACACTCTGGAAACAAACAAAAATTTTCATAGTAATTGGACACGATTATGAGGGGACCCTCAATATAGGACATATCCAGACAAAGTACTATTATTGGCTCGATTCTAGGGAATTTCGGTTTCAATGAAGTTATTTTGAGTTAATTGAATTCAAATATGCTACATTTAGTTAATAAAAAATTAGGTCTATGTATTTGGTTCTGCAACCCCAGTCGTTCTTAAATATAAAAACAGAAAAGGCTGTGGGCGATAAAGATTTTTTATAGACGGTGCAACCCTTTTTCTTTTAATCAAACAACACATTCAGTAAGTAACGTCAGGAAATTGAAGCCGCAAGGCCCCGGTGCAAATTAAGGTTATCTTTATACTTGCAGCTCTATCAATGATGTTAGTTATATTTTACAAGCATCCGACGGACTCCTTGTCTATTCAAACAGTTTGAATATATTATGTAGTTTTACAGTGACTATGTATTTCTACAGCTATGTATTTTCCTTAGTGATTGCAATCTACCTAATTGGACAGCCAGTGTCTTTCGTACCAACATTTGTCAAGATTTATCTTGTATTAAGATTTTGGAAAGCTCCAGAGTATCCTAGCAAATAAAAAATATGATATATAAGCTAACAGTTACTGAGCATATCACCTATATGTCGCCGCGCATGCAATGAAGTTAAAAGTTTACTGAATAACATAATGATAGCATATATTACTTGTCGCTGTTTTCGACGTTTACATACAATTTTGCATCAATCGAACAGTTCTACAGGAACTTAAAACATGTCTTTATTGTTAAATTGGTGAAGGCACTGACGAATCTTTTTTGAAGAAAGAAATAGCCTCGATAAAATGTGACAAACAAATTCAACATTTCTCGATTTGTTCGACAATTATGACATTTAGACATCATTTGGAGGCGATGACAGTGTCAGTATTACAGAAGGAACAGGTGACGCTAGTATTCTCAGTTTTTTGATGTTGAAAACGTCACACTACACTTTGCTATGGTTACTTTTAGTTAGTGTACCGAAAAGTTCAATATAGCCCAACATTCTAGCTCATGGGTGCATTTGCTGAAATATTTTAGATAGAACATTATGGGCCTATATTACTGAGTAGACGTATTATATTAAATATAATGCCATATTGGGATATAGGAAAGTTAATACAAAATTATCCGTAGTTGCTGCGCGCCATGTGCCCCATTATTGAAATTTAGAATAAAACTTCCGTTTGAAGAGAGAGGGCTGCTGCTCTCATCGGTGAGCATCAAGGTGAAGATTTTATCGCATTGCGGACGCAGATATTTGCAGGGGTCCCGTCTTTGGGCCGTGCTTTAGCTACATGCTTTGTTCGTGTGTTATGTAGAATCGCGCATACTGAAATCGGTAACGATTCGCAATCATGCTACCGTTTTCTCGAGTGTCTTGCGTACAATAGTTTTCCGGGTGCGTAGATACAATAATGCTGGTTCGTCGCAGCATGTTCCAGGTCGGGAATCTGCTTTATTATTTAATGCCGCACTCGGCAAGCATTTCTATTCTTTTTGTCTCTTTTGGATTTAGTCATTATTTATATTTAGCTATGTACGCGTTAAGTGTCACTTGTATATTCAGGAAAGCAGGGCTAGCGTACAAATTATGACATGGTGAGCTTTATTCTATTTAAAGTGGTCGACAGATCACATTTAAAAAATGTAGTGCTGTTCATTCCGCGGTCAATGAAAGCTCATCTCTAGACCTAAATGACACTTTTTCTATGTAGAATATGTTTTTGAGCAACCCTCCTCCATCGTCCATAAACCGGAGATAGTGCTTTGCAAAATTTTAGATGGTATAGTTGCCGTTTGCATTGCCTACCCCAATTTATTTTTAGATAGCTTCCCCTAGGGTATTGAAATTCGTCCATTATATAGCACTAATTGCACTTAATGAAGGAGATGAATTAGACTTCCGACGAAACTTTCTTGTTTCAGCCTTTTAACAAAGAGATACATTAAATATCTTGACCGCACGTGTTTTTATAAGTGTTGGAATTCCGGGAAATATTGTCGGGTTAAGTGGAATACATACAATGTTTATCAATGATTTTAAAGAGTTCAAATCGTACGAGTGACGTTTAAAAATTTTAAATAGGTCTTACCTGGTGAACTTGTACCTGGTGTTTGGCACAGATCACACAAGTCCGACGACGTTGGCCACAAAACGAATAAGAAAATTTTTTTTCAAAATTCATAAGCAAGTAAAATGGGACAAAGAAAAAAATATAATTAGAAATACATGTATGCTCAATTTTCACTAGAAAAATTCTGATTTACATAAAAGACGCACTTTACATATCATACATGCATCATGCAGCTAAACTGTGGTGACCTTTACTTATAATCGAAAAGAAATACAAGAGCAGAAATTGTACACCCGTGGCAAGTCGTGCATTTTTAGTAACGTTCATATCTATTGTTATCATTATTTATACATACCGGCTAACTGTATTATGCCTTGCAGATTATAAATTTTTGTGTGAATATCGAAGCAAAAATTGCACCGTTTTACATAGATTGCGTTGCAATATATGCTACACCTGGTCAGCTACAGCAAAAAAGTGCACTTTCTGAAAGTATACACGGGCTTGTGTTTATTACTATTTAACAAATCACCTATAGTTGAAAAAATGTTTGTGGAGTTTTTTATACTCAAATGTGGCACAATTTCTGATTTTTACAAAGATGATTATTATATTTTCGGAGGACTTAGAAGCTTCAACGTATTTTTTACAATAGTGTATCCCCAGTGAATCTTCCATTAAATGGTTGATGTTACTGAAAGTCTTTGAAATTTGTCGCCCTGTCATTAAATCTCTGTACGCATATAAGTATCGAAATCGTCTTTAGCCTCATAATTTGTTAACATTGAATATTCGGCTGTGATTAGGAAACTATCTAGTATCGTATGGCGTTTATATAATGGAAGCAATGGACTCAGGAGACCAGGTATTGCACAAATGAACCGGAAAGTTTCACAGTTTTCTTCAAATTACTTCAAGTAGGTTAACTACCGAGGTCTTTGTGTTTATGGCATTTGTACGGCCTTCTGTCGGGAACCTCCGATTTGCCAGGCAACAACCTGATGAAAATTCAGATGCACGCGTGAAGGCTACCCATGGATATCCTGCGTTTCCACAAAAAGATCTTATACTTAACCAGAAGATCTACAGTAACCTCCCCTGGTACTCTGAAAACTGTTTCCTCCTTAAAATATATAAACCTGTTACGAATATCACAAATGTACCTATCGTGTACTACATATTTGGAAAAAACATACGTTTCATGCATGTACCATGACAACGTTTTTGCCACGGAAACGAGTATGACATATGTTATCTTAAACTATTGCGTATGCATATTTGGTTTTCTAAATAATAATAACAATCTTCATGAGATCGCCGTTATCCAACAACCTATTTCATCACGCCATAGTTCAATCTGGAACAACAAGTACTGCAGCTGTGCTCCTAAGACATAATACTCTATAAAATACAAGAAAGCACTTTGTCAAAATTTATTACTTTGTCAAGAAGTCAAGTTGTTCGTGGTTATGTCCCTCCTAGCGCGGAGGCTACAAGCATTGAATTCAATGGATTGGGTGCTAGTTTTTTAGGAAATCGCTTTACTGCCCGGTTGAATGCGAAAGCCGCCAAGCACGGTGGAGTTCGAGCGTTTAATGACTCGTTCGAGGTTCATACTAGTTTCTCGCCGTGGCCTACCTATTTAAATGCAGCCCATTACGACGATGTACTACTGATACAGAGACAAGCGCTTAGTTTTTTTGAAAACCCCTAACGCTTTCTTTTATTACTTGGCATCAGGATAAATGGCCCGATCGGTCCTGCTGAAGTTCAGTGGACGTACGATACAATCAGGATATTTGGCGATTTCGCTCGTGATGGGTAAGTAAACCTTGAATCATCTATCTTAAAGTATCTCACACCTTTCGCGGAACTTTTCGATTCACTGCTCTCATTGTTCTACACATAGATAGTTTGCTGATGGCAGAACTCTGTTTTATGTAAAAATAATTGTGATGTTTGATCAAATTTGGAGAATCTCACGTCACACACCATTGTTCGAATGGTTTGTTTTGAGCTAGTGGTTGAAATTACGCACTTACGGCTTTGCAATATTAGGCTTTAGCGAGCCCCTTTATAAACTGTAGTCCTGCATTAGACGTTCTGGTCCATCAATATCGGGCTCACCAAATATCGCAAAAAAGACTGCTTCTAAGTTGCGTGATTGATTCTAGAAAAATATCGTTAAAAATAAATGTTTCCTGAAGATACGCAGTTGCATTCCTCTTTAGCTCACTTTTGAGCGAGTTGTATTTGATGTTTACGCGAGCCATATATATTCTCAACAAAAGTTATGCCAAAAGGTTATTATATTTCCATCGATACTTACCTAGTCAGTCCACGAGTGTCCATTTCCTATCAAACATCATCAAAAGTCGTAATAACCTAATGTATGTCGTGTCTGTCCGAAGGCATTCTTAAAGAACCCTGGTTTACTATGCTTTTAGATTGCTCAAAGGCACTATGTTTGTATACTCTTTAGTCGCATTGCAATTTTGTTGTTTATAAAGACGATCTGTCTTAACTATCAGTTCTTGGCTAGAACTTTAATGTAGCCATTTGGACGAACGCATATCCTTAAATAACACCTTTAAAGAGACATGTCTTGTTCGGTTCTTTATAATATAAGGTAATATGTGTGTTATATTTTACATGCTTGACAGCAACCGCTTACAGGCCTTACCACTCCGTCTACAGCTTACATCTGTGACCATAACTCTGTAGGTTATATAAAAGTAGTATTGTCAAATCGAGCCGCTTGTTGAATGTCGCTTGCGTACGCTTTAAAACGCACACAGAACTTATTAACAGAATTTATTAACGTTGTAAGATATGAGATAAAAGCGAAATAATCGCAGAAGTTGTGGAATGCTGCACCTATTTTCTGTTATTTTTTGTTGTAACAATTTTCTCGTCGTGACTATAATTCCTGTTATGAAGGTCATTACCGTTACCATATAACGGAAGTGCAGATCGAAGCTAAATTCATTACCAGTTATCGCTATTTCGTGTTCATTCCTTACAACGTAACATGCCCATGGCGTTTTTAAGTCTCTCATATATTACTTTGACAAATCCGACACCCATACGATTTTTAATGCACTTTGCTCTCACAAAACATACTTTCCTAACAATTTATAAATTGTTTTGAAATGTGCGGTCTGAAATATATCGCATCATCTTTACATATCGCGTCATTCTGATACCATACAATCTCAGAGAGTTTTTGGTGTCCTGATTTTGGTGATTTCATTTTAACAGCGAGTATTTGTTCTTCTCATTGCTTCTCTTATCACAATTTCATTGTGACACCAGATCCATGCTATTCATAAAATTTACTTATGATTTTTAGTTTAGGGCTAGCATCTCTGTCCGCTTTTAAAAGCACGTGTTTTTGTCTGAACATTTCCATACTGAAGACAAAGGAGTAACTTCCTACGACCTTTATATCTGCAAAAATGTGTTCACAAACCAGTTTGGACTTCCCTTCCTGTCTCATCGTTTGTTACTCTTATTTTGCAAATGTATGCACCTAAGTCAAATATAATTTGCAATCCCAATCATTGTTATCCATTATTGAAAAGAATGTAGTTTCTTCTATGAAAATGAATGTCTTGTTGAACTTTTTTGATCAGTTTTTCCATGACTCTCTGAATCGTGAATTTCTGGAGCCATACCCCAGGTAGTCTCCTTATCATTGCTTGTATCCTCCGATCACAACAATTATTGTATCTATTTACTAACACGTCTTGTACAATTTTCTAAACGACAAGTGTCGAGTCATAGGTAGTGAACTTTTGTTTATTCACGCGCATTGGTTGCGGTTGTCGCACCCATGTTCGCGCTTCTGGTGGTTGCCAAAGCTGATCGAATATTTAGCAACGATAGATCAACTAGACGGATACACAAAGACATGCTTGGGAGGGACTGACAAGATAAGTTTCACGTCCCGGCTCTCGGCTTCACTCTCCGGCTTACCTTGATCCGCCAGTATTCAGTACTGCATCTACCTCTTCAGTGACTTCTGTTTGTTAAATTCAATGAATTAACTCTTTTACCCACCCATCCATCTTACATTGTCGTCAGTTGGAAAGGGGGCAAAAAGAACACACTTGTAAAGACGGCCAGTCAAGGGCAACGTCAAATTATACCGTTTCAGGCAAGTCGCCTTTGCCGTCGACAAAGCATTTACCAACACCACGAAGTCGGTTGTCGAAGGAAGCTACGAGACACGATTTGTTCATCAGGAAAAACCTCTAGTTTTCAAATTTGTGTATGTGTTTAGTGTTCATGAGTTGAGACAAGTGCCCATTGCTGTCGTGGCAAAATCGGAGCGCGCAGTATTTTTACGGCGGACAGCGGTTGCAGGATACTCTGAAGGTCAGCAGTGCTTTTGAACATGTCATTGATTTTGACGCTTGTAAATTTGCTCTTAGTGATATTTGGAAAGCAAAACCTCGCGCAATTTTTTATAATCAAGTATTTTTAGTGATTATATTTTTATAGTACCACTTAAATGTGCAAATTGATACTTAAAGGTATACGGTCTATAGACCAAATCCTAAAAAAAGCAGACCTTTCATAGTTGAGTCTTGTGACGTTTTGGGTTAGCTTTTATTAGTGCGAAGCTGATTTATAACAAAATGTAGCTTGACTATCTAGAACTGCTGCAACAAATTTTTCTTATGCCAAAAAGTGTTAGCATTAGGGGTACATATTGAAGACCGATACACTTACTTCACTTTAACTGCGAGTAGCGATACAAAGTAGACGCTGACAACAGAAAGGTACTTTGTAAAAAGCTTACGCAGTGATGAGGGCACAAAATCGAAAGTCATTACAATATTCACAAAACTCACCTCAGGTGAAAGGAAAAAATACTACAGACATTGGTTCAGTGTGGTTCAAGAAGTCGCTTTTTGCATGCTAAAATATGTTAATAAGTCCTGCAGTAACATAGCTGTCAGAACTTTATGCCTGTAAATCTTCAGATCATGTCTTTTTAATATAAACCTGGATGCTGTGCTCCGAAGTTTTCATATTCAGCCATATGAAACCTAGAAACGCAGAATCAACAAGTAACTTTTATTCACGTGTAAAATTCTCTAGACCATTCTTTTTACTTCAGCAAAATTCACTTCGGTTGACGGTTTTCAATAATCTATTTACTAGGTTACGTCCACATACCGCTTACGAGATATACATTTTCGGCGGGCGAATTTGATTTGATTCCGTGTTGTTTACGCTGGAGCCGCTCTAAATTAGCATTTATCAATTTTAAGTTCCAATTGCACTTGATAAAGTGGTGCTATAGCTCTTTTATCTCTATGGCTAAATTAAAAATAGAAAACACTAGCTAAAAATGGTTGATAAATTTTGACACTCAAGAACCTACTGCCTAATTAGAAAAGCAACAAACACCACTCATATTCCACTATAAGATTTAGTGATCATAGAGGTGTAATGGAGCTGCACAATAATCCCCTTACCAGTATGACATAACCAAACTTGTTGAAAACTATTCTAAGCAGATAATATTTCACGCTTATTTTAATATTTAAACATATATACACTGCCTGGGAACAAAATTTTAATGAAAAAGTTTCTACATTTTAGTCGATTAGCACTATAATGCAGTTTCAGTCAATTCTAAATAGCTTATGTAAAGTATCTTCAATGCATCTGCATCGGGACCTGATAAATTTATTCCTACCTTTATCCAACTTTCGGAGCATTGGTAATTGAGATATGTCTAAATATAACTTTATTTCTTACATGAGTAAAGTGCTCCGTTAATGATTATTTCCGACCTCTATGTAACAGATATATTTTCATTTACTTTAAACCGACTTTGACCATGAACTAACGAGTTTCCATTTACCCGTATACAGGTTTGTTTGCATTCGGTAAAATATGTCATCATTTTTTTTTGTGATTATGACGATCAACAAGATCACGCAGTTATGCAACTTGAGGTGACGGCTGGTGCCTTACAAATCTATTAGCATTGACATTAAAGGCATTAAAATAGATCTTTGCTCTAGACTGTTTACACCTATTGGCCGGTACTAGGACTTGTCTAAGAACTGCAAGTGCTATATATATATATATATATTTCGAAGCCAATGAAATATATATATATATATATATTTCAAAGCCAATGAAATAGTCCTCTTTTTCTGTCCTACTCATAAAGTGCTAAGGTTGCTACTGTTCGCTTTGTGGCAGACCTACGCAGTTAATGAATGTGGGTTTTGAATGAATTTGAGTCAAAATGTCTTGAGTTCACGCTACAAGAAAATCTCAGACGGCACGGTCACCTGAAAACCCTCTTGCCTAAACGTTACTTGGTTGTTATCATGCTCCATTGTGTCAAAAAGGAGTTTCTATGATCGGCCTGACACTCGCCTATAAATCTTTGCTCCTGCCACTCCTGTGCTATGGTATAGCAATCTTGGGGGGGCTGCAAAGTGGTCCACAAAGGGGAACTTATCCAGAATAAAACTGCTCGAGCCAAATGCCGAACGGAACCTACATTAGACATTATGAAATTATACGAGTTATCGACCTTGTTTTTATTGTTTCGTTTTACGCTGCGCCCCTATATCCCAAAAAAACCATTTACTAACATTGCCTTCTCTTATGCCTTTCGGCGGTCTGGTTTCCTCGGGAGCTTCGTTCACTCTCCTCAGCGAAAAATCTGCAGGAAACTAAAAAACATTCGTTTTTAACGTTGTTAGTAACTATATTATGCATTCTGTGTATGACTACTTACGGCATCTTCTTTATATATTTTGCTCAGCTTGATGGTTCGTTTTAATGCGTTATGACGTCG
>MNPL01028924.1:133-25488 GCA_002081605.1 Tropilaelaps mercedesae | reverse complement strand
TAATATATATATATATATAATATAATATACATATATATATATAATGTATTATATATATATATAATGCGAATCCAAGTCTTTGGAGAAAGACATGTATATAGTCCATACTATATTAGTCGTTGTATTGATCTTTGTAAGATCACTCGTATTGCTCTAACGCTACACTTTTACCTGGCGGCCGTTCTACACGAAACTCAAATTTGTAGTGTTTGTGGAACGAGTCTTAACGGGAACGAGACAGCTCTATTCGACTGTGAAAGAATTTTCAATGCGCAGTGCTACAAAGAATCGTAGATAAAATATAATCGGGAACCTGGATCGAACAAATTTTCTGTTCTTATTGTTATCTGGTAGAAAGTGTTAGCCCCAAGGTAGATATTGACGTTTCCTGTTTAGGCTTCGCGACTGCCACTATATGCCTAGGTGAAATCCATTCTAGAAGCAACCTTTCATCCATAACTAATGGATAATTCAAAATCTACTGTTAGATTATAACTGTCTAAATAAAAAATGAATATCATAGACCAAATTAACCTTTTTGATTCAGAATTTTATTTAGTGCTGTATACCACGGCAGAATGATTTTACTTGAAATGTTAAACTACTTCAACTCACATCGCGGTCAGTATCAACATCAACCTTTATGGTGCTGAATAATGTTTGCACTTCGTACAGCTTTTGATGCAAACAGCACTCTTCAAAAATATCCGTAACGTACAGATCGATCTGCCCATAAAAGGGTTAAGTAAATAGAGGAAGAAAGAGAGACAGAGAGAGAAAGAGGGTATACCCACTTCATTACAGTCACTACCCTGTTCCACTCTTCTTTCCTTAGTTGATCTTCGCTGCGCCAGTTTTTATTCATTTGATTGCAAATGCAAATCACCTCACTCTGCTGTCTTGGCTGTATTGGCGGCAAGGTACAGAGCAACCGAATCTATTATACTAGTCAAATAGTGGACGCAGTAGTGATTATACTGAACCGATTAAAATAATAAAGTCGGTTAGTCATAGTGGCCGCCAGAGACAATATAGCACACTATGCCTGAGTGATTATATAAAACTGCCAGCGTCTATTTGTTACTGCAAAGAGCGCTCGGCATGATCTCAGCAAACATATGGAAACACGAGATCTTTTTCTTTTGCAAACATTGATATTCGTAGCTCACGAGATTTATCATGTATTTTATCGTACGTCTACATCACTGGCTGGACACCGAACCATCCTGTCCAAATCGGTGCGGTTGTACCACAGAGCCGATCAGGCCTAGTATCGACTTATGTGTTCTACAAGATGCCAAAGTGAAAATAATATCTTTTATTTTTGCCTTCGTTCCATGTTTATTTTTAACAGCGATTTCCTTTTTGCTTTCGCTCAACAGTAGTATGTTGAGAGCACCGATCCGCGTCATTATTGCCGCCTTTTCAATTTCAACTATTCTATTTCGTCTCTTTTTCTATAATTGGATGGCATGTGGCAAAGAGTGACCTGGTCGGCATCGGGCGACAAAGCTGATGGCGCGGTTTTGTCATTTTCTACATGATTTCACAAAGTTCCAGGGAGTTGAAATTCAAACCTTACATGTCTCAGGACGAAAAGGGGTCTCATCTTGTTGATGTTGAGCGATGAGAAAATTAGTCCGACTAGCCATGACCGCTTGACGGACGGACAAGGCGGCTGCGTTGTCAGCCTGATCGCTAGATGCAACTCTACGGTTTCTGACGCCTAACAAAACAGTACGCAATTGCATGCTTTCCTTAACATTGCTGTTGCTACTATACATTAATCTGATTCTATTCGCAGAAAATATTTAGGAAAATAGAATATAGACTTCTTCTAAAATTATGTTTTGCTTGTCCTGTCTCATCTTTAAAATTAGCTTTAATATGGCACACCAACTTTTCTCCTAAAAGAGCAGCAGTACGAAAACGACCTTTCCCATTTCCGCCTTTTTCGCAACGTTATGGGTGGCAGCTGTCTTATATTTCGCACATTTTTTTATGAAAATGATGCCAAATACCAGCGGCGATAGTGGATATATTTAATAATAGCATAATCATGAACACTAGATCTGTCAAAATGCATAAACAGATCAACTAGATATACGCAAATACAGATGTTCTTTCTTCATTTTAAAACCGCCGTTCAATACTTCGGCAATGCTTTAGAAACATGGTGACCGCTACACTTTTCTCTTCGAGACTGTTTATATTATACCCAACGTGCTTTTCACGCAGGCTTCATGCAGTTATAGGATCCATGGAAATACAACGTATGCCCAGTAGGTGTGTTTCACTGTGAGTGGATAAGTTGGCACCTTGGGAAAATTGGGGTCAGGGGTCATGAAGACACCAAAGACGACCACAAACGCACAGCAGCCCTACGACATTTGCATTAGTCGTGGTCGAGTCGGCTGTCTGTTTCCGAGGGATCAGACAGTGACATAAGTGAATGGGCCTGCCCCTTTTGGTGGTGTCTAAGGATCCACGCAGTCCTTCACTGAAGCTAACTTATTCACACAGGCAGACTTCAGGACGATAACAACGACATCCTGAACAACATGATGGGTAGCATAGTTGCCGTGCATCATAGTCCGCACGCAGGCCATTTCGATGAGACCAACTGGATAGAGACGCCTTCCTCACCCTCCGCTAACTACGCATATCTCGGCGTAATGATTTCGCCTACCACGAAGTCGACAACGACGGCTCTGTAGCGGAAGAGGACAAGCTGACGTGAATACGACTCGCGCATCAGCGTCGCATCTCTAAGCCAGAGCAGCGCAAACTGCTGGCCATCCTTGCCTGTTGGCTGAATAACTTCCTGCAGACGCCAGCAGATTTGGTCTGGGACGTGCCTTTCATGCGATTCTGTATCAACAACCGTTCCATGTCAACGAGGTCCTCCTGAGTTGGGGGCGTCAGCCAGCAGTTGCAATCATCATAGTTCCTGCATATAGGTCTGCGAGTATTTGCGTTGGTCCGTTCGCCCCCAACGAACATGCCTCTCCATCTCTCGCTAGGCTTTTCGCTATGCATGGACACACACGTAAATACAGGTCAGGCACCACGCTGCGGCGTGCACTAGACGAATTGTATCTGTATCTTGCTTCAAGTGGAGTAGCAAACCTCTCATATCTAACATATAAGATTGACGTGACTTCGACGAATGTTGTGCCAGTACAGCTCTGTTCTACAACAACACGACAATACACGAAGCTTAAACCCTAACGAAAGCAAGAAGAATTGCTTTGTACGACAGTTTGCTACGTCTTTAGTCCAAAATCCAGGAGTAAACTCTTTCGTGTAGAGTTTACTCCTATACTACGCTGGCCTTTACTCCATTTATGTGAAGCAAGGTGTAATATTAAACTTCACCAAGGAGTCGCGTCTTAGTAGGATAGAACGAAAGCGACGTTCAGCCGTATCTAACGAAAGAGGGCTTGTTAGACCCTTGCCTCGAAGAAGAAACCCAGACCACACCTAATTGTATCGTACACACAGAACGTTGTTCTTAAAGTTTCTACTACAGAAACTATCTATTATGGTTACAATTTTGTATATGGGTTTCGTAGAAATGAATGCCCATATTTTTGAGCTGCTGAGAGTGGCGGTCTTTTCCAATCTCGGTCGAATAACCATGACTAAATTTGATGATACTAAGAACGGCTAAACGCAAAAAAGCAAAGCAAACACATTCATTACTAAAAGTGTATCAACTGTTAACTAAATACAAATTTGTTCCTCGTTACCTTCGATTTAGTCTACTTCATTATCGTTTCGAGGAATCTGAATAATATATTGTGTAGACGAGACAATTCTTCAACTATACTCCATCCAACCAAATCTACTCAAGGTATGTAATTGTCCATAATTATTTATTTGGATGCGTCGCCACTGTCTGTATACTTTCTTTGAAATATTATATATAGCTGTACGTAAACGCTCAGGCACTCATGGATTTGATGTTCCAATTTAAAATAAAGCTAAGGTACCTATGAGAATAGTATACATTCACATCTATTCATCTCTCACTCTCCCTCTCATATATATAGGGGTAACTTACCCAAATGGTATAAGTTTACCTCTATTTAAATCTTTCTCTCGCTCGCTCTCGTTTTCTCTATATGTATATAAATGAATTTTTATATAGGAGAATTTTATGTGAGTTACTCTCGCTCTTCCCTTTCACTATTTTTCTGTGATAACACAGAGCCTTTAGACTTCAATGTTGAACAGCGTAATTTTATTGTAGGGCACGAGACTCTGTGGTTTCGCTCTACGACCTCCGCGTCAAAAGCTTTCTAAACATACTTTTTATAACGCGGCATAACTGGTACCTAAATCTTGTTACCCGTCTTCGCGGAGGACTCCAAAGAAAGTAGGCTGATATCATGACAGTGTACAAGAGCTGACTATCATCAGGGACAGGGATTAAAGCATTTTTGTAATCTCTAAAAGCCTCGCCCAGCGTTCTTGCATATCCAACTCGACGATGAACGCATTGCTTATAGGAAATTTATATTTTCCTGACGAAAGCTGCAACGTGGCTGTATCAAGCCAACCGAGAATCAAGCCACTACTGATGATTATCGGAAGACTATGTGTATACTTTTGCGCTTATTGTTATCGCCCAAGTGAATTACGGACAAGAAATATATAGGTATATGTATATAAAATATATTTACGTAGCATAGGTAGTGATTCATAAATGTAACTTGTGATAGAAGAAAAGGAATTGATATATTAGGTCTCCAAAGAAGTGAAGTCTAATTAACTCTATTTTCTATGATGACTTAAAATATTCGGATTTCTGTGGGATTTTATATGACTAAATCCTGTCGCCTGTTGAGTGTGTCAGTGACTTCCAACATTGCACAATTCCATTGTAAAACCCAGATTGTTGATGCCAGCCTCTAATTATGCCAATCTCATCAAGCGCGGCATTAGAACCGCAAGAAACCTTATCTTTAATTCTTCAATGAATCAAAGATAAGGTTTCTCTCTATATCCTACTTTAAGGACTCTCTATATTCTACTTATGTACATAGCTAACTCAATATGAGCGTACATTCCGCGCTTAATCCCTAGCCAGAACGCGTTTCTATGTGTAGCGAGGGTCTTACCGAGTCCGGATGATAAGTTCCGGCCTTAGAGACGGCTCTCTAATCGTTTCCAATCCACTCGGAGCCCCACTCGCTATCGTCATGTATTGAGCGCCTCGCGCACGCAGTGTGTATGCATAGGAGCACGAAATCAAGCGAGATCGAAGCGCAAAACCCAGTTGGCAGGAACATTTTGTTAGCTCTGTCGTTAAGTAAATCAGAGGAACTAAAATAGAACGCTACGTAAATCGTGTATACAATTTGAGAGATAAAGTCTTGCGAGACTTAATAACCGCGGACGATCTATTTGTGCCCCGTTTTTACACACACAGAGTAGCAAAAAAAAGTTTCGCTTTTTTTCGTCCAAATTCGACTACCTACATTCGACTACCGTCCAAATCGAACGAATGAGTATGCTCATTTCAAGGTACCAGCTGACTAAATTTAGTTCTAATAGTAGTATATATAAAAAAAAACATAGTGTATTCATATATCATCTTTTATGATAGATCAGTACACATGACGCCGCATGTGTGGCCACGTTTAATTTCGCATAGGCTTTTCATGGACTTATGCACAAGCTTCATATAATGAAATCTTCCATCAAGATAATGATTTAGATTATTTTTTAATCATGTCTAGCATGTGTGAATATATGTATGTATATTTTTTTAATTTTCGAGCCTTTTTCTTGAATAAAGATGATGTCGTTGCTCGAGTTTTTTAGAGTTGGTTGTTTTGCAGTGCGCTTTAGCTCAAACAAGTCTAGCGAGCTGGTCTTAACACGGGTCTCAGAAAATGTTAAAGCAGACCCAAAAGCGAATAGAGAATTCCAAGTGAGGAGGCAGCATCGCCGTTATTCTCGACTATGTGTGCAGACAGATGATCATGGAGACTACATAAGGTTTCTATATATATATATATATATATATCGCACTATCATTCTACAGCTACTACTAGTCTTTAACTTGTTACAAAGGGTCTCTTTATGACTGGAGGCTATTTACAGCTCTAAGGAGACGATTTAGCATTTCGTAGACAC
The DNA here is from genome assembly GCA_002081605.1 of Tropilaelaps mercedesae. NCBI lineage: Eukaryota > Metazoa > Arthropoda > Arachnida > Mesostigmata > Laelapidae > Tropilaelaps > Tropilaelaps mercedesae. The sequence goes on along the minus strand of MNPL01028924.1, from coordinate 19,341 downwards.
ACACACGCACTCAGAGTCGACGCCTTCTTCTTCGTCTCTTCATCTACGGTCCACTCCCTTGGGTCTCTCTATTCCCCCTTCGTTCTAAGTAGTTTGTTGGAATAAAGATAAGCATTAAGAACTCGTTCGCAGCATCGGAGAACATATTGCGCTTTGTAAAGCTAACATTCCAAACGCAACGAACCGACAGAATAGGTCAAACGAGCTCCACTGCGGCCATCCGCTGATGCCTCTATGTACTCATACTAGCTATATTTTCGTCCTTGTTGCAGTAGAGTGGTTTCTGCGCGGCTGTATCTACATGACCACTACTACATGATGAACTCCACTCTCTATAGCGTTTTCACAAGCTAGGTTCGTCCGCCCGGATAAAGGAAGACATTCTGCATTGGCGGAAACTGAAAGAAACCTTCGCGTTTATCCAACCCGTTGATGAAAGTGGATAAGGTCTAACATACCTGATGAATGAGGCTTTATTTTAGACGCATCGGTTTGTTCAAATGCTATAACTGACCCACCGTTTGTGTACAAAAAAAGTGAAACAAATAGCCATAAAAATTAGAGAAGAAATGAATGCACACCTGAAAAACTGAATGCTGAACGTAGTCGGGCGTTATATCTAAGAATTAGCAATGATATATGTGTTGAAGCTGATATTACTTCAAGGTAGTAGAAACCGCAGCTACAAATTGTTAATAACTTTAAGCATTATACGCACGATTATTAATATACCACTAGCAAACTGTCAAAGTTTAGTAAAGCTGCCGATCTTACCACATGAGGTATTAGGTCGTACAACCCGGGTCGCTACTGAGTATAAGGAAATTCACATAGACTTTTAATAAATCTATTTTATCAAGCTAAGCTTTGTCCATAATGTCCTGCTGGAAAGATGTAGACGAACCAAGGACGATTCTATAAGACAAAAATAGAAACAGAACTTCTAGAAACAGAAAATAGAAACAGATCTTTCCGTAGCTACGGTGCCTTATTTGCACCAAGACCGAGAAAAGATGCTTTCAAAAATACGTAGGTATAAAAAGGCTGGAATGATGATCGCTTCAATAGTTATTGATAGTCTGGATCGAGTGCGGAACAAGGTACACACACGGGGGAGCGAGAGAGAGCACAATGCTTGTTTTTTAAAATAGGAAAAGAATACTAGCCTATAAAGGCTATACTCCAACTCTGGGAAGAAATAGCGTCCTTCGAAGCGGTAATTCTCCTTTTTGAATTCAGCACTGACTCCGTAGAGAAGAAGTTACAATGAATGCGAAACCTACTCATTATGCATTTAAAGGTCCAGTTTATACAGTCGAATATTGCATGATACATACAGATTTTAAACTTTATAAAATGGGTCTGAGCATTAGCAGCGATTCTGCTGCATATAATTTGTTACACAACTCAGCTTTCCGGGTTCATGCATCTTCTAGATGAAAACACTATGTTTAATTATTTAGGGGAAAAATAACATCTTCGCTCGTATTTAATTTATTTGCCTTCATTTTTGAGTTGCCTCCAGTAAAACTGATTTCTGCATTCAAAAATCAGCACTACAGTGGCCTTAAAGTTAAGGGCTACAGGCTAGTCAAAGACTCAACCGCTGACTAGATAATCAAAATTTCATAGGTCCAACATTTCTATCCCGGGTTCGAAGCAGGTTTCCTCTGAGGGCCCCATGCTCCTCTTTTGTGGGTACTGGGATATACCCTGGGTCCCGGGTCATTTCAGTACATTGTTTTAGATGTGCATATTTGAAAATGTATTATGGGGAGTAGCTTTACCTACATGGTACTTTGGTGCGTACCTGCGTTAAACCTTTATGGTATATTTGGGGAGAGGGTAGTACTTCTGGGGTGCACTGTGAATTTATCTAGTTCATACTGGTACTATTGTGGTACACTTGCGCCACATTTATGGTGTGTGGCCCTTTGTTACTACATTGCATTATATTTTAAAATGTTGTGGTGTCATTATTGCCGGTTGTGGTGTTTAAATTACATTTTGGTGCCTTTATGATTCATTATGGTACTTTTATAGAAAATTCTGAAAGGCATTTTTGTCATTGTTATCTTCAACAGCACACTCCGTTCGAGTATTCGTCGTGACTGACTATGTTACTTGGACTGACGGAGCAATGCTCAAAGTCTACGTAAAAAATGTTGGTGTTACTAACGTATTGTACGTGAAAATTATACAAATTAGAGTGGATTTAGGTGATTTCGTATCTCATCTGTACCCTTGAAAAACTATGACTCATCTCTAGACGTAGATATAGAATTTAAAGCACTCTGATGAGTCAGATAGGACCCCTCAGCTCGGCCAAATTAGGTAATATTTTGATGTTTGACAGTGTTAAAGCACTTTATCCAAAGTGCCAGTTCGCTATGCTTGTCCATTACAAAGATCAGCATACTTTGTTTCAAAGTTTTCACAAGAAGAAGGTAAGAGGATAATAATGTTTTGCTAAAAGCTTTCTTAGCGAAGATGTACAAATTGCCGTTCTGCCATTTCCTAAGTCGGTGACTGTCTATGGGATTATATCTCGCATACCCACTCCACATCTGAGCTTCGGTTCCTTTTTTATTCTCAGAAGGATTTTTGTTGTTTTTATATAAGATACCTGGATATACCATAAGACCTGTTTGAGAATTTTAGTGGCATGATATCATCTGAGAGTATATGATGACTGTATGTAAAACGGCTTGTATGAACCGAGCCCTACCTCAACTGACCCTAGCAACATTTCGTTGCCGCTTTTTTTTATAATAAATTTCCTATGAGAAAAGTTAACATACAGGAGAAATAACAAAAGTGTTTACGAATTTAAAACAGATCGATTAAATTTGAGATGATACGTATATGACGTAGTCTTTCTGGTATTAAATTAGCCCGCTTCTCTTTGATACATTTTTTTGGTTAGAAATATCGGGCATAGCCATAGGCCACTATTAATGTAATTCAATGCTCATACAGACCTCGTGGCGGCAATCTATTTAAAATCGTGCCTTAAGCCCAGTAAAAGTGCGAGAAAATTAAGGACGTGATTCAAAAGACCAGCCGAAGAGGTATTCTAATTGTTTAAAATGCAGAGATCTTAACTTTTCATGCTAATGCATCTTTTATCGTCGAAGTACGAAGGAAACATTTTGTTAGATCAGTAGGAAATTGCTTGATATGTGTGGATTATGTCTAACAAGTAACACCTCGTATGCTTCCGATCTCATTGATCGTTTACTAGACAAACTTTTAGAAAGAGAATCTCCGACTGGCTGATTCTTTTTGGTGGTTTCATGGGCTATGAATCCGGAACAGGCGGGTATAGTTCGACACTGCATTTGAGCAAACAGTCGCTAATTTACGGACTGTTTTTGGGCACTGGTTTAATGTAATCGACGAGACGCTCAACGTCATCCGGTTTGTAATACGACGTCATTATCGGCGATATGAGCTTCTCAAACCGTCTGTTGTTTTCAGCACGTTTAGGTAGGAGATAGATAAATAACAGTTACGTACAACGAAATAAGGCCTAATTCTACAGACAAACGCTAAATGCTATTAAACTGCATTGTTGATGATGGTGCTGATAATTATTATTTCTACTATTTTCATTATTGTTACGCATCCTCTACTTGGATCGGTATTTTAACGAGAAAAAGCAGTGTACTTACCTATAGATACAAGAAAAGATTCTTTAAGTGCGCTCTAAATGTTTATGGAAGCTTGCCGCAAAAGTCTTGAGAGTATATGCAATACAACTCATTTAGGTCTACCTGCTTCACTTTGTAACTTGGTTAGCTTTTGAAAATCAAATCCTTTATAGACAAAGAGGACGTGTTGTACATTCGTGTCAAGTCTAAATTTCAGAACGGCGTTGTGTTTTTCAAAAGACTAGAGTTCGTTCAGATATATTTGCTCCTCTCTTGAATGATAAGGATATTTAGCGCACCACATAGTCAAACCACTTATAGGTTCAAAAAAACAGCTGAATTAAGTGCCTATATATTGACATATATCCACTAGTAATGTATAACACTTATATTTTTAATAGTATCTCGTTTTACGTAATTTACGTTATGCACATACAGAACCTTTCGACGATCCGACTCGGTGACCATGGCTCTGGAGCTCTTGGGTGCTTTTCCCCATAGGGAATTAACGAGGACGAAGATCCTCAATTCTTTCGAGGTCTTTTTAATAATTTCACGCGAAATCTATGAAAGAGAAGGCCTCTGCGTTATTATAACCTTTAAAAAACCACACATCCATTGGTATAAAATATCTTAGAAGCTAAGTTGTACCGAACCAAGATTAACTGCAATCGTTGTTACAAGGTAACTTGGCGAAATAGGCCAATGTCGAAGTGTATTAGATCCACTGCTTCCATGTAACTCAATACCGACGTTCTGAACACAAATGCCGGATAAGCCAATAGAGAATAAGCGACTAAGAATGTAACATCCAGTACGGCAGTTACCACGCTCATTGTACTTGCATGTCTTGGCCCAGCCGCTTATCCTTCTGACGTCTGCACGGTGCCATCCAGATGGCAGCTGCTCGCTAACAGTGGTTACCGTGCTCAGAACAATGTCAGCAAGCAGGGATGCACCTATTCACGCCTGCTTGTTCTTCCTTTCGCTCTTTGTGCCCCTAGTGCTTTCCCGCTGTGTTTTCCCCTGTTCCTTCCTTTTACCACGAGGACGGGGTCATGGCACTGATAGACGGAGCATTTACTTAGAAATATGGGCAGTTAGCAGACGAAACGAAAGAGGACAAACTGTGTCGTTGTTGTCTCCACTTGTCGTTTCGTCGGAGGGTGGGCTTCACCGGACTGCCTCGTAATGGCCTCTGATGGCCGTGACAGCTGTACAACCCATCACTATCATCGTCATTATCATCAGTACCATCATAGTTGGCGCCACAATGCTGATGCTGTAGCTATCCGTCGTAACGTGTTCTCTGGAGGAGTCAGCCCCGCCGGCCCACGCAAAATGAGAAAACCATATTTGAACAATATTGCTCTATTCTGTTAGGTCACGCAGCAAATATCTGTTACAATTCCTTATTTTGAAAACAATTTATCTTACAATACGACTCAACAAGAAGTTGCAACCTTATTGCCCTTCTATAAAATTCAAATGGAAATGTAACATTTTAGACTGCTAATTTATTTCTAGTGGGAATGAATATTCAACGCTTCATACATATGGACGCTATAGTCTACGAATTAGATTTTTATTTTACGATGAATGTCATTTGCTAGACGATAATCTTCTATGTGCAAATGCCTTAGTTTTCTTTATAACTCTCATAATCGACTCTACATACGTTTGTCAGCTGCATAAAGTCTCATCGAAAATACGACTGCGTCGTGTCGCATATGTGGATTTTCGAAAATTCACTTTCTACTAGTACTGTACATTAGTTCTAAGATTTAACCTGTTCATAACCTTATTTAATCGCACCTCAGTCCTTGTAATATTTGTTTAATTTTGATTAATGGATAGAAATATCGAGGCTTTCAATCTTTAATACATACTCCATGTTTGGCAAGCAAGCCTACGACTCCCATACACTATATGTAAATAGAGTTTGAAATTATACACTAAGCCTCAAATTTCAGTCGGCCAGTTCTGGGCATAGTTTTCTCGCACAGGCACATGCGTACACACATCTCGCCTATGGCCGAAAGTCATCGTAATGAGAAACATCGATCGTGATTCCCGACCAATGGACGATTATCGGGGTAATTTATCGGAAATTGTCTCGCTTTGCTCCAATATACCCCCTTCTTATAATACCTAGCCACTTGATACAGGCATCGCTTAAAAACGAACGTCGCTCTGCGCATCTAATCGACACTGCAAAAACAACAAGCTGAATCCCCCTGCATATTCGTGTTTCCTCTGGGACCTGCTGGTCTGTCTTTTTGGGACGCAATCTGCCCTCGTATTCTCTATTCTACTATTAGAAAACGACAGCGAACGAGAAAATTGTACTTCTTTCCACTGGCCAACTGTACCTGTCATTTTTCAAGGCCGAAGGCGCCTGATGCACAGCACAGATTGGCGACTCTCCCAGAGACTCATCAAAGAATTGCAGGAGTGAATCCTCGTGCTTTGCGTAAACCATGCTGATCCGATCCAGCTGAGAACATTTCTTTTTCAGTTGAGCAACATTGAATTAAGTAATCAGGAACCATATCCAACTACATAAAGATTGTCACTATTTACTGTCCCTACGGCAAATCCGCATGTACGCCAATAATGTCAGCCTGTAATGAATGTCAAAGACGGGTGTCAATTTCCGTGGCAGAATACAGACGCAATTTTGCAAGCGACCTCTCCTGTAAGGTCGATTGATTACAAATGTTCCTCGCATTCATCTATCGCTAGTCTCAAATAAATTTCTTTTACTTTTTGCACATTTTACGATTTCTGGTATTCTTTGAACGGCGACGACGATATCGACTGAACGAGTACAGGGCATATCAATACACGCAACGTTCGTACAGCCAGTTTGACTCAAGATACGAGGTTCGATTTTCCCCGCGTGGACGAGAAATTCTAGGATGGGATCGAATGGGAATTTGTTCATCATTCATTCGCGAACTCGGACCTTCTCCTTACCGAGGAAAGATCTGCCATAGAGCTCCGCTAGCTTCTGTCGGACGGTCTCGACCACGAAACCGTCACGATGACGACGAAGCCTCCGATCCGATTCAATTCCTCTACAATCCTAACCCCGCTCTCTCTCTTCCTCGCCTTCTGCAGCCCCTCAGAAGCTCATGGTAGCTTCCCTCGCTTGCGGAAATAAAATCGTGCGCCTCGAAGAAGTGAATCAGCCAAGGTAGCAGAGCGAGTGCCTGCGTGTGTTTGTATGTGCGAGAGAGAGCGAGGGCAACATCGTTGGAGGTGAAGAAACTACTATGCTGTTGGCTAGCTCTCCTCGACCCCCCAAACGGTGCATGTTCAATTCCACCTTTTTAAAACGCCAGGGAAAGCTTCAGTCCAAGGGCAGTAGGGTAAAGGATGGGGTAGTGAGCCAATCGCCGAGGTTTCCAAATGATTCATCCATGTGAAGGAGAGAAGGTCGTACGCCTGCTCTCCGGTTCATCTCTCAATACCGTCGGTCGTTCCTGGTTGTCAGAGCCCGACCAATTCTCGCACTGAAAACCAATCTCAATTCTAAGTTTCTCAGTTCAAAGCTCTATTTCCTCTCGGAATGCGCATTCATTCGGTAGGCAACTGGTGGCGGTTTATTATGCAACGTATGACTCTTTCAAAATGTCCATATATGTTGGATATGGAAGCTCATGACGCCTTAACTGAGCTCAAACATGGAAAGATATTTAACAGGCCTAATATGAAGCCAGGTGTCGAACAGGCTGAGCAGCACAATAGATTTATGGTGTGTAGTTACGATGATTTACCTTGTCGGAATCGCAATTATCAGAAAATAAATGTGCATCTATTCACCCTGCGGAACGTATTGCAAGAAATGGCGTTCAGTGACCATCTTGTGAAAGGATGCTTTATGCATTGTATCGATTAGTTTAATATACATTGTTGCATACGAATATTTCATGAAAACGCAATAGAGAAGTTGAATGATTAAATAGTTCCATTTATAATTTTCAATGCATTTAATATATTTGTCTGTGTGAATGTGTTAGTTTGGTCAATGGGGCTGACTGCCACTTTTCGGAACGTATTTTTTACATAGCGACCTACATGCTTGTGCTTTAGCGATAAAATAAGTTTTAAAAGAGCTTGCGGTATGTATCTGGATGGAGAATGGCCAGGATTAATGAATTAATTTACGAAGTCATCTGCCAGTACGAGATGATGCCATGAACAGAATTTCGCTGTACAAATGCTTGCCAGTGCAGTGTCCTGGGGTATCCCACTTTTTTGTGACTGTCCAAACCATAAAGGTTGGTTAGCGGCCACACACCAGCTGTTGTTCAGCATAAAGCCACAAATAGAATAGTTTTAAGTCGTAGCTAAATCCACAGTATGTAAGTGTGACACTATCCATTTTTGGGGTGTCGGCCTTTTTCGGTTGTTGTCGTTGTCGACAGCGGCATGGCCTAGCAGGGCTATTCGAGTTTGCTTGCTTGGTTCCTGTCGCTGTAAGAGCTATTGGGAATGCTCCATCTGGGACCCACCACCGCTTTCTGGTGACGGCGGCAACGGAGGCACTCCGTGTGTGTGTGCGTGTGTCTCTACGCTTGTGAACGGGTCATCCAGTCTACCACTCTCGCTGTTCGTACCCCCCGCGTGTATGGTGGGGAGATCCCCCAATGTACAGCGAGGATATGGAGGGAGAAACTGGTCTGCCCAAGGGATCAATTGCGAGTTGCAACTTTGAACTTATAATTAGACAACACGTCGCAGGCTCAGGACGCACGGAACAGCCAGGCTTTGGGACGACAGAGACAGGCGTGAATAGCGGCCCTTCCACTCTTCAGACAAATCTCTCTTTCTCTCTATCACTCTGCGATGAACATTGGGAGTAGCTGGCCGTTTTTACCGCGAGCCATCCACCACTGCTGCCGGCATGGATAGCTCGGAATGACAACGCATGCAAGCTAACTCAATGAATGTTCGACGGCAACCGAACGTTGGCATGCGGCTGTTGTGTGCGCGAAAAGCTCGAAGCGATTGGGCGTCCTCATTGTCGCCGTCCTCTTTTGCCGTTCCGCCTCATCAACCCTGAATGTATCCAGGCACACGCATCTAGTCCTGCTGTCGCTGAGTACGCCGCCTGTGAAACTGACAACGGGGGTCACGTCCAGAATACGACAACGGATGCAACAACAACAACAACAATAATAATAATGATAGTAATAGTAATAATATTTGTGGATCGGCATATATATTTGCGTGAGCGGCGCGTCAAATAAGCCGCCGATCATACCGTAGTTAGAACAAAACAAATTAATTAAACTGACAGGTGTGAAATGCATTCATATGCCTCTCTGCACAAAGTATGCGCGCACTTACTTAAAAAAGTCGGAGTTGTGTTTCAGTCGGCATTAGTGCCCGGCCACAGATGAAGTACATTTGCACATAATCTCATACAGCGAATATGATTTTGTGATATATTGGTTCATACCGACGGTTCAGTATTACGATGGAATTATTTCAGGACAGAATATCCACGAACCTTTCTCGACCTCCATATTCCGACAATACTGATGTGAGGTTAATTCGTAATTCGACGTTCTCCTTTAGTATTAAAGTAATAAATTATGCGGCCTCCTGCTAGATCTACTACCATCAAGAGATACTCAGTTTGTGCGCCAATTTTTGTGATTGAAATTAAAGCTGACTACTGTTCTTAGTTACCAAAAGTGAATCTAGCTACAAAAAGTGAAAACGCAAATGTATCGGCCCTATAACTGTTGTTAGGGAATTTGCCTGCCTGCATCGCGGGTGTTTCTCAGCTGAGCCAATACTCCTTGAATTTCTTGGAACGTAATTCGAACAATTAGGAAGAATACCGTGGTTTTCTCTAGCTGAGGTGGTAAGTTTACATCCTAAATTGTCTGATATCTCAACGCCGATCAGCTTCCACAAAACAATAACGTTGTCATGGTGAGAAATTTTGGGAAGGGCGAATACATTTAGAAACACGTTGCGACCATTGGCATTTTCTACAGCTTGTTCTTTTTCATAGACATGGCTAAAACAACGAGAAGAGGCTAATCACAGAATAAGGCAAGCTACATCTTGAGGCAGCAAGGCGCCCTTATCAATCACGGCAGAGAAGTTGCCTCAAAAAATCTTCAAGAACTTTGACAAACAGCCATTTTTTGCTGAAACAATAGCGCTTTATGTACAACAAACGCATCATTTGAATCCACGCAATGACAAAAAACAACTGTCTCTCGTGTTACTTATGACTTCGGAACTAACTCACTTGAGATGAACAGATAATAAATTCTGCAAAAAATAATAACCAGTTATCAACTGGTTCAACTCAAAATTGCCTAAAATTGCAAGGCTGAACCGCAGCTTCGTTTCTCAGGGGTACATTTATATTACTAAACAGAAACACCATATTTATGTAACTGCAGACATACATCATAATTCGGAGCATATTCTAAAGCTACAGTATATACAATAGCTCTGCCTACGTCCAAATACCATTTTTTATAGTCGATGCCATAATGTGTGAGTATTTCTTTTGACTGTAATTTTACCCGGTTATCTTGCGTTCTGACGTACAGAAAAGCTTCATACCAATCATTTAGCCTCTGCCGATATTTAATATATTCCCCTCTACTCTTTTGTCTCTTATACGTTTTGTGTCAGACTCTCTCTAATAGTATGGCAACGGTTGAGTAGCGCTTTTTCGACTGTCTGTACTGAGATACACCGTCTGCTTAGGAAGGTTCGGATTCGGAGCCAGTGCTGCCTCCACTTCCCTTAGCAGCTGTCCGACGTTCTCTCCTCGGGTCCTTCTGTCAACTCAGCATTGGCTTATGTTCCTGCTAAGAACATCAACACTTCTTCCCTGAGGCCTTTCTGTCTCTTGTCCTGTGTTCGTGCTTGATTTCTTTGCTGCAAAAAGGCCACTGAAGTTGCCTCAGGGTAACGGTAGCAACGGCGTGAACGCCGATAACCTAAAAACTGAACAGTCGCCGGACTTCGCCGCACAGCAGAGATCAACAAAGGTGGCTGAGCAAAACATTGTGACACATGGAATTCGTGAAACTAGGAATATAAATCAGTAATTGGGAATCTCTAGATTTGACAGTATGTGACTTTTGGCCGAAACAGCCCTGCAATAAGAGTTTATCACTAACCTCTATAATTTTGGTCGCTCTATTTAACACTACGTGTATAAATATCGATTATTTGATTTCGAGTTGAATGATGTGTCAAATTTTTATTTCGGTTAATTATACTTACTAATATTTTTATCTCTTATTTTTTTGTAAGTGCAAGCTGACATAGATTATACGTATCTTCAGTAACAAATTTCAAACGGCGGTAGAGCTCTAGATTAGATCATATACATAGTTTGCAAAATACTAGGTTTTAAAATCAAAAGTTTTATTTTAACATTAAGTCTAATAATTGAGACGAACGTATCTTATGGAAGGGTGAACAAGACGCAGGTAAACAACTCACAACCCGCAACGTACCTTGGACTCATGAAAACCTGTTGTAGGTCTAATGGACCTTTTCTCCCATTATTATCGTGGAGAAGCGGCCGTTCATTTAGATACAGCATGACGCCTTCTTCTCAATCACCAGAACCCCCTAACGATTTTCGCCTAAAGCTCCGCTCAAGTGAATTGGAATTTGAACCCCTCAAATCAACCATCGACGCGACGAGTCCTTTAAGCCATGCTCCAATCTACAATTTTTGTTGATAAAAACATGTTGTGATGTTGAGAGGTAAGACGCACCGAATATATGAATGGTGTTGGTCAACCCTAGATACACAATGATTGCTAATTTTATTGACGAGCCGATCAAAAATGTCGCCCTCAAAAAAGAAAGCCATGCCTTTTAGTCCTTTTGCAGTGGTCTTCGTGTTCAGAGATAAAAATTTGGACGTAGCTCGTAAAATGTGTGACCGGAGACCCTAGAGCTCAAATTCCCAGCTGTCACACTGTTTACCTGCGTGCCATATAGTAATAATAATTATCGAACTAAAAATCACGAACTCAAGCGTGTATCACGGTGGACTTAAATGTATTAAACTAGCGGATGCCCCAAACTGATGCGACGATGCTATGCCAAGCGTATTGTACTGGCATTGAGCAAGTGTCTATTATTAATGAATGTCGTTGGATGCATGTAGGGTAGCTGGAGCTGTATCGAATACTTGTTCTCTAGAGCCAACGTAGCCAGGGAGCTAGTAGTTGTCTAAATGTGTACTCTTGCCTTAATTAAACAAGATTTTGGCAATACATGTATTCACCACGTGTGGACTCTAAATCCCATCCGTAGTCTTGCCGGGAAAGCAATACCATATTTAATACACGCCCAATAGGTACTTGAACTCAAGTAACCTAACGTACAAACTACCGAAGGAATGTGGTGCGGTTTGTAAAAGTATCGAAACAGACTTCCCTCTGCCTGCAATGCAGAAGCCGCACCTAATTCTAGTGCTTTTATCGGATAAATATGCAGTCTGTCATATTTGTTGTAATGCACGTATAGGAATAAACAGAATATTTTTTTTCAAGTATACATGCTGCGCGTCACATTTTTTCATTTTGTTCAGGTAACCCGCCGTCTCACTGAAACAATTATGAACGCATTGGTAATAGTATTTTCCAAGTAGTTTAAGTAGTCCTGCGATGATTCGAACATGAATTGTGTCGATGTATAGACGACCGTCACCAAATCCTTTGAGTTTCATTGTGATTCACGTCAGAGCTGAACGTGAAACTGCATAGACCTTAGCAAATGTCCACGAAACTTCCGCTGAAATCCAGACTATCCGCAATTAGTTGACACTCTTTTAACACCACACTCGTGTAATTCTTAGTAGTCACCCACAGGATGATAGAAAAGGTGTAGTATCCTTCTTGCCGAAATGACAAAATGAGACCGCGTTCCACCTGTGGTTGACGTAAACTTAAAGATTGAGTTGCTACACTAAATACAATTGAAAAGGTAAACGATATTTAGCTCTTCGCCTGTCATCCTGTGAGTAGAGGCATCATAACTTTAACTCCCATTTAGTTTGGTTAGATATCGTTGTATATCAATGCTTCTATGAGATTATCTTATGGAAGAAATGAGTTCAGTCCGCGTATTATGCGTGTGGTACATGGTTTCAAACAATGTATGGCCCGTGTATACACATCATGCCCTAATGCAGTTTATACCTATCAGGGTCCCTGAACAGGAGCTAAATTCCGGCCGAAAGAATAGAATAATAGAGTTCCTTTATTTAGGCAAAAGGAGACATTATAGTGGTCACAGACTGCTTTGCTTGTAAATAACGATTGTATCCATACTCAAATACGCTTTGTGACAATGCTGGTTCAGAAAGTGAACTGATCGCTTTTTATCCGAAGGAGCACTCCCTATTTCATTTACTATAATTACCAACGATTCAATGAAAACCATACTCTGTATTGTTATCTATATAGTGTGTTTGTTCTACTTGCATAGTGTATTCTACTGTTAAATGTCTGCGGAACATAGTTAACTCCGTCTAATGGGCATACATGGCACCAACATTTTATTTGAGAAGCATTAGGCCTTGCAAAGGTACATCAAAAAAATGACGCACACTGTATTCGTCAAATGAGCACGGGTTTAAAAAACATGAAAAATGCAGTGGTTGGGGTTTAGACAGATAAAGCATCATAAAGAATCTGATGAATCCTGTAACGCGAAATTTGACCCCGAGTTTCGTCTATGGCAGGAACTTTATTTTTCGTTTTAATATTATCCCTTCGCTTAACTTATATATATATATATAGTATCTCTTTCTCTCCCCTTGCTTTCTCTCTCTAGGTGTAGACGCACCTAGATTATATATATATATATATATACATATGACACTTTATTCAGTGTCATATATTGAGATGCGAACTTTGTCATATATTGTATATTGAGACGCGAACAGCATATTTGTTTGCTAAGTTAATCTAAGTAGGCCCGGAAGACATGTAGATGAAAATATTGTTTGCTATACTGCGTATCAGTGTAGAGGTGGAATGAACTTAATCGCCCAAGCGGTAAGATTCACCGTTTGTCGGTTAAATAGTATATTGGATTTAATTCAATTGAAGTTTATTTCTTTCAGTTGGAGCTTATTTCTAACAATATCCAGCGAAACGACGGCATACTAAGTAGCGAGGAGTATTCCTAAGTGGTGTTCGAGACACATAGGTCGCTTTATGTAATCATTGCCAGACAGTGGTGAGTGGTTAGCGTCGAATACAGCGAGGGTGATTCCTCCACAAAGTAGTAAAGGAATGTTATCTTTTACATCAGGAGACACCATCGCGATGACCGTAATGAACGTCATGGCGATATTTTTCAAATGGAAGATTGCTCGTGACGGCTGTGCATTTATCGCTTTAAAGCGTGCATCGTTGATTTCTAAATAGATTGTGCAGGGTAGCTAAATTGAAGCACACACACATCGTCCATAACAATTTTAAAGTTTCACTTTGTCATTTGCCGACAGGGAAGCCAACTTCACCAAAAAATCCTTCTAGGAATATTTCAAGCTAGATTTGGCCGGTACCACCTGGTGAGCATCACGTTTAGTAAGGGCAAGCCAATGGGGGCCGTTTCGTCGAAGATGTTGACGGATTTTGCTCAAAGTCCCTCGCTCACCGCAGCTACATTCGAATTTAATGTCCCTTAGAAGCTCAACTGAGACTCACCTCCGTTCCGTAGGCATCAACTCGCCGCCTTGCGCACACCACCGACAACGTCCCCCATAACAAGGTAGGCTGCACTCGTTACACGTACACGGTCACTCTCTTCATATGTAAAGTAGTTTAGCTTCACGAAGTGGCGCACGACCTCAGTTGAGGACAAGGCGAACACGGTTGAGGGAATAATGAACCCACCGTCCACTCATCGGGCAGACCTCACTGAAATCCTTCTATCGTACAGAGTAGCAACTTGCAGCGCAAATTTTGTTTCACCGAGCCATAGCTCTGTTTAGCACTGATTATAAGAGTCCTTTCACTTCATCAACCAGTCCACCAGTGAAGCAGAATCCCTCGGTCTCAATTCAATCTCAAGATCGGAGTGTTATAGTATTGCTGCCTTCTCGCCTATTAGCCTCTTTACTGGTCAACAGTCTAAGACTACCAATTGTGCTTCTGTGACGGGTAGCAAGTAACTGCCGGCAGTGTTACATTTGTCTATAGAGCTTGGCTGCATCGCCTGCTCGATTACGTCTCCATTATTTTTCTCCCGCTTTTGTTCATGACTGTAAACTGTTCGTGATGCTCCCACACACACACTCATATAAACTCAAACTGATATACAACGAGTAAAAATGTTAGTTAAACATGACTCAGAAGTACTCCTTATGCGTGTGAACTATCCGCTATTGGCATCCAAAGTGAATGACCTAGACTGCAGGCTGACCTTAGGATAGCTCACTGGACTGCTCACAGTTATAGTCAAATTACGCGTCATTACTCATAAAATGCATGAGTGTGAATTGACGCTGAAGATTGTCGCTGCAGATTGGTTTTATCAGATTGTTTATGCTGTTAAGTAATCGAGTCGAGTTATATTGTATAATCATTTCATACATTGTTAATACAATGTCATCGTATGTTGTAAAAAATTTTATTTGAATAAAGAATCAAATATACCCTATAATCGAAATGCGATTATACATATGTACAGCCATTTTGCGTAAGACTATTAATTGAGGGTGTCTATTAACATTAACGTATTTTAATGCGTAAGCACTTTTCATAAATTACTGTTGAACAAACTAATTTTGATTTGCAGATATTTCAATTTATAATTCTGCCGTTAAAACGCAACGTGTTCTCTAACGGGCAAATGTCATAATTTTACCCGTTACAGTTATGCGAGTCAGATATAAATAGTCGAGGATATTTCTAAGATATAAATTAGGATCAATGCAATGTCCGCAGACCGCAGAAAGTCGTAGCGAACATCTTAGGTATTCGACAACTGGTTGCGGCTCTTGACCTGAAAAGTGTATGATAAAACAAACTATCCTCCCTTCAGCGGTCGGTTGCTTTTGAATGGCCAGTGTTACCTTAGTGTTAATCTAAAATTCCGCTTTATGCCAGCTTGGTGAAAGCTATAAGATGTCCCGGGCGGCACTATAAATTCATTTTGCAGCAAAAAAGGCACCCACGCTGACAATAAAACGTGTGGTAGTTCTTGTGGAAATAATTCTCTCCTAGTGTGGGATCTAATATTTGGCGCATCGTGTTTACCCTAAAGTTTGTAAATCAGAGATACACGCAACTGCAGACATACACGACCACTGAAGCATATGACTACATAAGACGTTTTCGCGGGGACAAATCACCTTGTCCGCTTGCTTGGCTTTCTAGAGCTTTGTTGCATTGGTGGATACAACGTGCGGTGAGCATTTGGAGATGCATGTTGCTTCAACAAAAGAGAAGTGATATTTTACTTTAGAATAAATGGTTTGCTCGTACGAACCGCCACTTGCATTTTTACTTGCCTTTATTGCATTTTGCGCGAGTGCAACGATGTGAGTCATGAAGGGATCCTCCTGGTGTATGAGACAACCACTGAAACATAGCGAGGAACAACAAAGTATCTCACCTTGTGGATATATATATATATATATATATATATATGCCCTTGACTCTAATATATCAAGAAGTGAAGAGAACGGAATGTTGCTGGTCGGATTACATTACAAGGATAATAATTAAAAACGACTTATAATTTATAACTCTGTTAGACTGTTATTAAAAGAAAGTATAAAATCTAGGTCCGAAAACATTGTGAATCACGTTACGTATGTTGACAACGATTAAATATGACGTATGAATAAATATGACGTGCTTCTTTATTCTGACCCGAGCTTACGCTAAAAATTGCGAACTTCTAATTTGCCTGTTATTTTCTTACTTCTCCTTTCATAATTGACCTTTTTAGGTATACAAACTTATACCGTCATTAACACCTACAATGGAATACTTAGCTTCTTCTCTATAATAATAGTTTTTGATTCTCCTGGCTTTTACCATATCCAGCTGCACCTTCAGCAACGCTAAAGAGATTGCTAGAAAATATTACGCTAAACAATAACGATTCCGTCGTTGATTGGGGATTTATAAGAAGATGGGAGCAGCCAGCTATTCAATTTGGCTTGCTTCCTTTTCTATCCTGGTGTAGTTAACAGCATTCATAGGTGATAGCTAAGTGCCAAACGAAATCTGCTTCTTTGCTGACCGTGACCTCTAGGATATACGCTAGGCTATTTCGTACAATCCGTAGCGTCAAAAGAGCGCAGTTAATTAACGAATAGTGCGAGTCTCCATTTGTAAATCCTGTTTTTTGCGCCTACTATCTACTATATGCAAAGTGACTTATTAATCCAATTGACAACTACTAAAAACTATCTTGGCAATCCCGAATACCGTTTGGGTGGAATAGTCTGTGTACTAAAGGGATACCTGAAACTGGCTCGGTAAAAGATAAATGTGAGGTGAAAACCGTCTATACTTCTTTATATGGTGGTATCTTTTTGGCTTCCTGTGTGGAATCCAGCAATAGATTGACATTTCATTAGCGGGATGTGCAGCAGTTTACCCACTGTTGACCGTCTTGTATTAGTTGAAGAAAGTTTATATTCAATTGTTCACACAGCTCGAATATATACTTTTTTGCTCATCCTCCATTGCTTCAATCCATCTACAACTCGGATATTTTCGCACAGTTCTGAATATCCTTTTTCTTTCAAGAGAAGCCTGTTGCGGGCTCTGAGTGACTTCAGCCAACGCGTCATCTGCCGCGGATTTACCGCTTCGCCACTCACACTTCGCCACGAGGTGAAGCCTGCTCTTCATTCGTTCTCGTCGATCTCGGCAATTTGCCAGTAGTCAGTAAATCAGGTAAAGCACCGTCATTACGGTGCTCAGTAACTTTTCCCGTTTCCCTCCATTTGTGCGTTCTGGCCCGTCCGAAAGCCGCAGCAACACGTCATTAAGCCCAACGGTGGAAAGCCACTGCTGGAACGGCTGGTAGGACCTCAGTCACGCCGCATCGAAAACGATGGCGTGGCACAGCTTACGGACTCACTTGGCGGCTATGTAAAGGTTCTACCCACTGTAGTACTTCCACATCTGAGGTGTATTCGCACTTTGCTGACCATGTAAGGCGAAAAGCAGGTAGATTCATTCATTTAGTGCACAGCCTGGGAAGGGAGGGGAGAGGGATGGGCAGATGAAGTAGTTTGTTAGTCACAAAGGGAGAAAAATGTCAAGCGTGTGTGCAAGCTGCAAGAGCGTACACAACGTATATAACCATCAGGGATAAAGCTCATATGCCAGATATCCAAATTAGTTATTTTCCAGAGCACATTCTTTAAAAACGTGTTACCAAGACCGGGTTCTTGATGTTTGCGACACGTGTAGATACCCGCGCCAAATTGTTGCCTATGTGTCTCACTGCACTGTTTTGTACCATCATTATCATAACAGGTTGACTCATCTCGACGGTAATTTTGCTTACAGTTTTTCCACAAACTACTGCATATTTTACATAGACACTAAGCGCTACTCTTCTCCTGAACATTATGTTTTGAAAAAACGGCACATTTGAAAGGTGAATGCTACTTTATTCACATAAAGGCTATTTAATATACGATTAACTTACTACACATTATTTTTGTGACTTGTGTAAGACGGGAAATTAATTTTCCTAGCATTCTTTTATTTTTCATTTTTCTGTCTTTCACTTTGACTACTTTGCTAATGCTTGCTCAGTGAGTGTTTCATAAATATATAATAAATAAAATAAAAAAAATAAAAAATAAAAAAAAAATAAAAAAAATAAATAAAATAAAAAAAAACAAGAAGTTTCATAAAGAAATCCCATGTATGGTAATACTGTAAATGTATTTATATTTGTGTTATAACATCGAGAAACAAGCTAATATCTAAACCAAGCATTGCATTGACTCACGGATGGCACCCGCATATGGTAGCCTTTGTCTGTTCATGTTCTCAAGATTCCATGTACATGAAAGCCCGCATCCCCCTTTAGTGTCCCTTCTGTGTGCATTCCAGCCCCTCTCATACTCTCCACTTGAAAAACTTTACCATAACGTCTTAAATGAGATATTAAATTACGATGTAACTTTTTTTTGTTAATTAAGCTTTAGTTACGCAATAGACATGTAAGAAATTTTCATTTTAGAAAAAGTGATTTAAGGCGCACGGCATTGAACGTTCTTTTTGGAACACCTTATTTTCTTGTATTAATCCTTTTGGGCAAAAGGCTTTCTTATTCATTTGTAAATAAAGGTATATTATACCACTCACTTTGTTTTCAGTGCGCGATTAAATAGTGCGCTATAATTTATAGTTATCCATTGCGTACTATTTCACCATATCAATCACACCATGTCAGAAGATGTTCCCCCTTTAATTATTAGGTAAGATTCACAATCCACAAATTAGTACACGACACATTAAATCCACATATAAATGCCCATAAATAATAGGGCAT